>QLPI01004440.1:0-23075 GCA_003314275.1 Chroogomphus rutilus | reverse complement strand
ACCCGGCGACACGAACGCACCCCACCTCCTGACAACCCTACGTGTGGGGCTGTCAGGACGTGCAGTGCGCTGGTGTCATGGCATCGTGCGTGATGGAGGAAAAACCTCAGAATGCCACATGTTCGCATTGTGCACCCACCGTACGCTGTCCTTCCTCCCACCATCGCCATGCTCCCGACCACATGCATGACACAGTGCACACCTGTGCAGTGTGCTGGTGTCGCCACGTCGTGCATCGTGTCAGGTGCCCTACAGCCTGGGCGATGCCCTTACATGTCGCACCGACTACCGCTACGAAGGCGATGACCGCTAACCAACGTTTTCCTCCACCACGCATGCGCACCTCCCAACATGGCCTCGATCTTCCTCCACCACACACGATGCGGCGGGACCTCGGCATGTGGTGGGTGCATGACGCAAACATGCGCTGCACCCAGCACATGCCGACCTCTTTCCTCCCACTATGGCTACGCTCCTGACCACACGAACGATGCGGTGACACCAATGCACCCCACCTCCCGACATCCCCAGGTGTGGGGCTGTCATGACTTGCAGTGCGCTGATGTTGTGCGTCGTGTCTGGTGCCCTACACCCTGTGCGAGCAATGGTCGAGGAGCGCCGGATCGAGAGCCCAAATATTTTAGATCATCATTCATTGGTACGAACGGTTAGAGTCTCTAATACCAATACCGATGCGTCGCTTTGGGTACTGACATTGTGCCGGTTACCGCTTACTCCACTTACCCCTTACACCGTTGTGACCGTTGGGCACTCTTCCTTCATCGACACCCGCCGCGTGACGCACCCTTGACATTGCACACTCTGGCTCGCTCACATGGCTCCCCAGGGGTGACTAAACCCATCCGACTCTTCCACGGTGGTTTCGAGCTGACACCCACATTCCAGGAGGTGAACAAAAAAGAACGACAGATCGGTCCTTTCGTATCGTATGCCAACAGACAGCGACAACTCGATCAAGATGGAAGAGGGGATCGAGGATTGCTTACAAATTCTATCACTATACCGACAAAGAATTGAGGACATCTCATGCCGTCCGCCGGGTGTTTATCCTCTTCGTGTATTGAGAACGCGCACGGTACCCCTCACCGTTAACCCACACAACACGGTCCCCTTAAGCAGAACTCTCGCAGTCGTGTTTAGTTCACCGCTTGCGATGACAAGATGTACGTGGTGGACTTATGCTGCATGACCACCGCTAACGGATGTATGTTGCGCACTTGGTTTCAAATGTCCACATTTTCTTGGCATGCGCTACAGATCGGTGACCCTGCCGCACCCTTTTCTTTGCGTATGCTACGGATTGACTACTTGGTCACTCGCTCACAAAAAAACTGTCAAAAGTCCAAACCGTTCTGGCTGCAATGACGACTGTGTTCATAGACCCATTCATGGCTCAAGCACACAATTCACAATTTGGTATGTGTACGCAGACCCCTTCCAAATAAAATGTAAAATAAAATAAAATAAATAAAATAAAAGCCCTTTCGAAAGGACTCTGACTACCGATACATACAGCACTAGGTCAACGACACATCAGGATAAGCTCACCACTGTTCCATCATTGACACCTCGCCAAAAAAATCCAACAAATGTCTGGCCTCTTTGCGTCTTGAGATCGCTCACTTGCGTACGCTCTCACAACTTACACTCGCTCCGTCCTTGCAAAGGTGGCCGCTAGGCCACTGTTCTTACAAAGGCTGCCACCAGGCATGGTGAAGTCACCTCACAGGTGGCCACCAGGCCACTGTTCTTGCAAATGCTGCCGCCAGGCCAAGGCTGCTGCCAGGCCAAGGTCGCCGCCAGGCCAAGGCCGCCGCCAGGCCAAGGCCGCCGCCAGGCCAAGGCCGCCACCAGGCCAAGGCCGCCACCAGGCCAAGGCTGCCGCCAGGCAAAGGCTGCCGCCAGGCCAAGGTTGCCGCCAGGCCAAGGCTGCTGCCAGGCCAAGGTTGCTGCCAGGCCAAGGCTGCTGCCAGGCCAAGGTTGCTGCCAGGCCAAGGCTGCTGCCAGGCCAAGGCTGCCACCGCCACCTTGCTGTGCCTTCCGCCCAAAGGGCGGAGCGCAGCTAGTGTCTTTCTATATATGGAATATTTCCTTATATGGGTGCTTATGTCAGCACAAAAATTTTGTGACTAAAAAAGATTTGACAGTGTCAGACTGCTTAAAAATGTGATTATGAATTTTGGGAAGATATTTGAAAGTTTAGATATACTACATTTGCAATAGTGATTTTTTTCAAACAGTAAAACCAAGACCATGTATATATAGTTCTATGCCATTGATCTGTGGTTTTAGAATAATTTTTTTGTCGATGTTGCCAGGTCCTTGTGCAAAATGGTAGAATGTGACATTTGAGTCACATGACCATAGTGGAAACTGTTTGTCTTCTACCTTACAATAAATTCTTATGCCTTGTGAGCCATAGACATTGGAATTTGGAGAGTTCAGCCTGAGAGTTTGTTGGAATCTAGATGATAATAACTAGATATGTATAAGTACAATGTATAGTGAAGGTTTACATATGGGTCTCACCTTAGTCGTGTAGTTATAACTCAACTGAGGGAAGACTGAGCTAACTATGTGGTATTTATACTATAGGAGTGTGGCACAAGAACAATTGAAATAAATACAATAGAGAATAAGAACAATGGTTCCATACCTGAGGTGCCCAGTCCTGCATGCAGCATTACATTCCAATACTCTTCTCACTGTGATAACTGACAGTTATCACAGTAAATCAGAGTCCCAAGACCAAGCAGGGCTGTGAAAATTTCATGCTTTGGGTGAGGTAAAAGCCTTCATCAAGATATCTACAGGCATGTTGGCAGTTGGGATGTATTTAAACAGGATATCCTTGGCATCGACACATTCCTGGGTGTAGTGGAACTGGACATCAATGTGTTTTGAGAAAGCATGGAAGCCAGGGTCTTTTGTCAGGGCAATAGAACCTATATTGTCACTGTGAATTGTGGTGGTGTGTTGTGAATGGCCAAGGGTCTGGAGAAGACTATGAAGTCACATGGCTTCTTTCATAGCATGACAGCTTGTGACATATTTGGCTTCACAGCTTGAAGTAGTGATAATAGCTTGATGCTTGGAACTCCAGGAAATTGCACCCAGTCCAAGGGTGAACATGTATCCAGAAGTTGATCACTATGTATCAGTACATCTGACATAGTTAGAATCAGTATAATCCACTTGTTAAATTCACGTGTTGGTGCTTAGCTAGAGGCTTCCGGAAGGATTTCCGGAGGGTTCCGAATGGTTTCCAAAGGGGGGTTCATACTCCAGGGATGGAGGGACTGAAGGTCGCGGGTTTGGGATTGGAATCGGAATGGGGACGGAAAGATGGGAAGCGCCGGGGGTCTTGGAACTATTCATAGTATAGGGTGGTATGAGGGGTTCGAGGTCGCAGGGACTTGGCTTCAACTTATGTGTTGCGCCCTCCTCGATTGTCTGTCCCTAATTTTGGAAAGTCGGAAAGTTTACCGGAACTTAATCGGAAACTACGACGCAGAATTAAGTCGATATTCGTACTGGCAAATAGTCCAGTTGACTGGTGACTTATATACATGTATCTAGTCTTGTACTATCTTTTGCCGAGTAAAGACAAGGGGGGGGGAAGAGAGTACAAGGGGCAATATAAAACAAAGAACAAAGGAGTGAGGTACGTGATGATCCTGCATATCGTCTATCAATGGAGCGGAACATTGACTTCGGGATCTTCGGAGGTTCAGAAATGTGGAACCTCGGATTGATGCATTGGAAATCCAGAAAGCAGTTATTCAGGCTTTGAGCGATCAGAAAGGTCCCAGAAACGGTGCGGGTGGTTGTGGGGTTTAATGTGGGTTTATTTGGTGGCATGGGCCATAACACCACTAGAGTCAGATATGACATGCCACTAAGGGTCAGTACAAAATTCCTAGCATGTTTTAGGTATTGCAAGATACATTGTAGGACAGTCCAGTAAGAGAGTCTTGTTAGGTGCAAACTTGCATCTCACCCCTGAGAGAGCAATCTCAATATATTGTAGTATCATATCTATTTCGGTATCATTCTGTGCGCCTTTGAACTCTTGATTTTTCACAATTTTATTTGTATTTTTACCCTCATTATTGAGGGAGCTATTCATGTTCTACTATGTATGCTACTTACGGGCGCTTGTCCACGCACGACGCGACTAGCGTGGCCGGCTCCCTGGATTTGGAACCGGCAGCCTGGCTCAAACCTTCGATAGGGTCAAGGGCCGGTTGCAGGGTATATGCGGGTGAAACACGACCCGCGCAAGCCTCCCTCCTCAGTTATTGACTACACTGAGGAGGTGAGTTGTATAATATACTGTACAAGCCTTTAAGGCTAATTTTTCCTTTATTCTTTCTGTAAGATAAACTAAATAGGTATATTTTCCGAATATACACTCAGTTATTGACTACACTGAGGAGATAAAATAAATAGCCTGCCTAGAAATTCTTCAAACCTACTGCAAATTGCTCATAATCTCATCAAGTCTAGGGTTTGAGTTGAATTGACTCAATTTATTTGTTGCAAATGTTATATCAGGTTGTGTTGCCATTGATGCATATGTACATGAGAGTAGGGAATGACATGGGTCACCCACAGGTCAAATATGGGTCATCCTAGGGAATGGCATAGGTCACCCATGGGTCAAATGTAGGTGACCCATACCCAACCCATGGGGAACCTAAACCCGTCAATCCATGGGTTTTTTCCATGGGTCAATGGGTTGGTGTCAGCATATGCGTATATGGCACATTGGTGTCAGTGTATAGGTATATGTTGGTGTCGGCATGTGTGCATACAGCATGTTGGTGTTGGTGTGTGCATGTACAGTGCATTAGTGTCAGCATGGTCATGTCATATATGTGCATGTGGGGTGTGTGTCTGTCGTATGTGTATATAGTTGAGGTGGTAGGTTGGGCCTAGGTCATGGATGCTCTTGGCTTGACCTGCACCCACACCCAAGGGCACCTGACCTGGTGATCTGCGCAGGTTAGCCTAACCCATGCTATTCCCTAGGTGACCCACACCCAACCCATAGGAAACCCAAACCTGTCAACCCATGGGTTTTTTCCCATGGGTCAATGGGTGTCAGATTTGCACCACACCCACATGCATGTGGCAAGTGCATGTCATACATGTGTACGTACAGTGCATGTGGCACATGCACATATGGCATGTGTGGTGCATTCATGTCGTATGTGTGCACATGCAGTGCATTCATATCATACGTGTGCATATGCAGTGCATTTGTATCATACAGTGACTCATAAAACTGAGTCAATGTTTGGTGCTTTTGGACTATTCATTAAATAGGTTTGAATATAAAACATATATGAAAAAGGTGTTGGTGCATCAAAGAAAGAATCTGATCAGGGATATGCAACCATTAAAAAATTATGTAATTCCAATCAGGGGTGATGAAGATATAGGCAATTCAAATCAAGGGCCCATTGACTTAGTTTTGTAAGATAGTATCAGAACATTCAGAATCTGATGCTCCATCTATTATATAACATGCAACCCTTGATAGATGGTTACTATGGTAACCTTATCTTTTATGAAAACTCAAATTAAGGTATTTAATCCCCTTCAACATGTCCAGAACTTCACTACACTCCAATGCACCCCACTTCCTCTGCTCAAAAAGAAAACATCCTCTCCTTGGCCTCTCATGGTCATTCCACTCACACTATTGCCTCAAGACTTGGCCTCAGCCAGTCTACAGTATCCAGGGCTCTCAGAACTCTCCATCCCAACCAGCCTTGCTCCTCTAGAGGCCATCCCCCCAAGCTTTCCTCTAGAGATCAACATGCTATTTTATTACAAATTGCTACTGGCAGAGCTGCCAATGCTACTCAGGTCACCAAACACATCAATACAATTATCCCCCACCCAGTCTCCTCAGAAACAGTCAAAAGAGTTCTCAGGAAACATTCATTCAAGGCTGTTGTGAAGAAGAAAAGGCCCTTCTTCAGTGTAAGGCATAGACAGCTGAGGTTGGCCTTTGCTTTGAAGCACAGAGAGTGGACTGTAGAGGACTGGAAGAGGGTCATTTGGTCACATGAGACCAAAATCAACAGGTTTGGATCAGATGGGAGGCAGTGGGTCTGGAAACAGAAGGGGGAGGGGTTGATTGAGAGAGAGGTGCAGGGGACAGTCAAGTTTGGAGGGGGAAACATTATAGTATGGGGGTGTATGGGATGGAATAGTGTTGGCCAGCTTGCAGAGATTGAGGGGAAGATGGATGCTGATCAGTTTGTGTCCATTTTGGAGGACCACCTGCTGCCTAGCCTGGAGGAAAGTGGAATTCCTGAGGAACAGGTAATTTTTCAACAGGACACTCAAAGCACAAGTCAAAGAAGGCCAAGAACTGGATGGAAAACAACAATATCACTCTCCTTGACTGGCCTGCACAGTCTCCAGACCTGAATCCTATTGAGCACCTCTGGGATCATACAAAAAACAACCTTAAGGAGTATCCAACATCACCCAAGGGAGTTTGGCAAATTTGGGAGAGAGTAGAGGAGGTATAGAATAACATACTACCAGATGTGTGTCAGAATTTAATAGAGAGTATGCCTGGAAGCCTTGAGGCAGTAATTAAGGCTAAGGGGGGAAACACCAAGTACTAGAATTGCAACTTACTATTTCTCTGATACCCTCTCACAAAACTGAGTAAATGGGCCCTTGATTTGAATTGCCCATATCTTCATCACCCCTGATCAGAATTATATAATTTTTAATGGTTGCATAGCCCTGATAAGATTCTTCCTTTAATACACCAACACTTTTTTCATATATGTTTTACATTCAAAGCTATTCAATGAATAGTCCACCAAACATTGACTCAGTTTTGTGAGTCACTGTAGCAGTCAGACATCAAACTCTTGTCTTTTAGTCTTGGAGTTGAAGTGGAATTTGAAATAGGGTTTTGGACTTGGATCAGAATTCAGAAGTAGGGAATGACACAGGTCACCCATGGGTCAAATGTGGGTGACCTACACCCAACCCATAGAGAACCCAAATCTATCAACCTGTCAGGCCTCGGTACGGTCGGGAACAGGCCAAGTCCTGCAGGCCAGTTGGGGTGGCTTGGCTTCAATGTACTCATGCATTGTGCCCTGCCTCCTGTGTGTGCCACTAACTTGTAATGGAAAAGATACTCGAGAGGATGCCAAGGGTGTCAGCCCAAGTAGGGACTTCTGAACAGAAGGAGGAGAGCAGGAAGGCGTAAACCTAGTTGATACTCAGACTGAGGAACTATGTACATGCATTTACTACTTATATAGGTTGAGAGGTGGAATGTGGAATAAGGGTGGCATAAGACATGGAGAAAAGAATAAGGTATGAAGACCATGTGTGTCAAGTACATGTACTGAGGCCTGGTAGTTCGGCAGTGCTGACCAAGTAACCAGCCTGTGACCAAGCCACATACTTAATATGCTTCTTGGCTCAGCACATCCACCATCCACATTCCTCATTCCCATTCCTCATCCCCATTCCTTATCCATCTTATCCTATTCACCAACCCAATAATCCTACCCGTTCCACTCCTCGTTCCTTGACCCATCTCACCTCGGGACATTCTGTCCTTGGTTTATCCACAGCTACGACACTGTTGTTTTATGGTCTGGCACTCCCTATTGTTCTGTCCTTAGCTACATTCCTATTATTCTATTTTCATTGTCATATCCCTGTCTGCATTCCTTCATTCTAATTATGCTCGTTGTGGACAATACCCCTACATGCTCTGCATACCTTATTGTCTGCATTCCTTATTCCACATGTTTGCTTCTTAACCTATATAAGTAGGACATGCATGTACATACTTCCCCATTCTGGGTATCGACTAGGCTTAGGCCCTTTATCTCTTCCTCTCTCTGTAAAGTCCTCCACTTGGGCTGATACCTTTGGCACCCCCGGGTATCTTCTCTGTCCCAAATCAATGGCATGCATGGCAAGTAGGGGGCAATGCATGAGTATGTTGAAGCCAAAGCCACTACTTCTGGCCTGCAGGACTTAGCCGCTGCCTGTCTGATATCTTTGGCATTCCTGAAGCATGACTGTATACCTAGAATCAAACTACTTCCCATGCCATACTCCTTATGATCATGACCTCACGAGATAACAGCAGCAGCAAAAACATGTCAAAGAACGAGGACAGTAGAAAATTTCAGTCCAACCAACCTGAGTACATCAAGACCCTCGGAAAGGATGGCAAGCTCCTCCCAACCGAATGACAAAGATGCATAGATAACAGCCTGTGTCTCTTTTGTGCCGCCAAGAACCATAAAATCGCCGGTTGCCCCAAAGCAACCAAAACCCACACAATAATCATTCCCGACTCGGTCCCCCAGGCAGCTAATACCTCAGACACTAATGCTGAGGATTCAGCAATGGCAACCAAAGACTAAGATTGCCACTCGATTGGCCTCTAAGCACACCGAGAGTTGCGTTGACTCAGCAGATGCCAGTAGTAGGGCTTAGATCAATGCTGCTACATCTTCCTCTCCTCCTCATTTTTTTCTTTTTGTCCTGTCATCCGACTTGGGTACTGTAAGGGCAACTCACGCTGGTACTGATTCCTGGGCAACTGCTGGGAGCTAGAACCAGCGGGACACCACCCAGCCCTGGCCTTCTCCCTAGGCCTGACTCAGGGACTCTAACCCTAAGCCTACCCACAGACCCAGTCAGACACTGGTAAGGGATCCAGAAGTTAATATATATTAAAGGAAGACTAAGTATAACATTGGTGCATACCTGGTAAGGGATCCAGAAGAGAATGAGGTGAGGATCCCTTACCTAAGCAGCAAAACTATATAGCTAGTGACTGTGACATGAGTAAGTCATGTCACAGTCAATGAACAAGTGTAAATGAGAATAAAACCAAGGCATTAACAGGGGGAGGGAGATAGAAAATAAAGGATATACTGGGAAAGAATAAACATTAGAGGGCAGGAGGCTGTCCCCTAACAGGTACCAAACATTCTTGGCAACCCACCTTGCATGCTTAATAATAGAATTGGCATTCGTTCACAACTACCTTTACTTCATTTTCAGTTAGAATTCTCTGATCCAGTACTGCTGATTCGGTTATTACTGAACGTATAGACATGTTACTAGATCTTCCATCCAGACAACTCAGTCCACCCATCTGTCTGTCATGTCACTAGATCCGTCGGTTGGCAAAATTCGGTCACAACTCGCTCACCCACTATAATCCGTTGATTAACAGGGTATTAGGCAGTATTACACTCCATCAAGCCACTAACAGTTTTAGGTGCATTCCGATGGCCTCGGTCCAGTTGGCACTTGCCACTGTTCCAAAAGCCTCACCCAGGATTCCTGTTCCATCGCTGAAAGCTCTGATAATAGCCCTAGTCAATGCAACTGTGTAAAAGGCAACAAATTCCCACAGTGATGTGTTCTTTCAACTGGGCCAAAAGGCCACTATGCCAGGTTATATGACATTAGTCTGTGGGCACTATTTAAACAGCAACTTGTTACATGTATTCACCAACCATTGCAATGGTATGTAACAGTACCTCCCCCTTAGGTACCTCGCCCTCGAGGTGCCACAGTGATGATATCTTAACAGGTTTCCCAGGCCTGTCTGTGACTCCCCCCAAGCACTCTAATTACTGTTTGACATAGCAGACCCCCATGATGTCATGGACCATCATGTAAGCCAGGGTTCCTGGGGTTCAAGTGATTGCAACAACCCTCTAAATTATTGCGCACACAGGGATTTGAACCGCTGACCTTGGTCAACCTGGCATACTGTAAAAGGCAACAAATTCCCACAGTGATATGTTCTTTCAACTGGGCCAAAAGGCCACTATGCCAGGTTATCTGACATTAGTCTGTGGGCACTATTTAAACAGCAACTTGTTACATGTATTCACCAACCATTGCAATGGTATGTAACAAACTGCCTCATGCATGCTTGTATACCAGAACGGCTGGCAAGTTTTTAGTTGGGACCTCTCGGTCAACCGCACCATTCAGCACATTCGGCCAAGGTCTCTTCTGTCCGTCCCCATCTGTTCTTGTTCATTTGCTCCGTACATGCACATTATATGCTCTTACAACTCTTCTCCCTTCTTCTCGGCTAAGAGGCCGACACCTTTAGTAGATGATGGGATGTCTACCTAAAAGGGGGGGTGGCGACCAGCTAGAAACCTTTGGAACTATGCAATCTCCCCTTCTAAAAAAAAAACCCCCCTACATCATCCCAAGATTCCTCCACTTTCAACATTATAAACACACATCCCAAACATCATCCAGCCCATCCATCACCCTCTTTAAAACTTCCAGCTCACCACAGCTGGGAAACCCGAACAGTTTGGCCCATCTTACTGGTGTCCCTTTCTTCACTTACTGCTATCCGATTTTATTTTTATTTTTTTCAAAAACAAAAAAAAAAAAAAAAAACTTTTATTAAGGAACTATTTCAAAGTCTCATCCTCATTACCATCCTCCACATCATCATCATCCCTTTCCTTCTGTTTGCCTTTATCTTCTCTAGCCTTCTGCCCCTCATCAACCACTTCTAGACTCTCCTCCAAATTTTCTAAATCCACCCTCGCCATAAGGAACAGCACCCTCTCCATCCGATGGTTACTCCTCTCTAACTGGTGGTTACTCCTGAGGAGCTCTTCTAAGAGCTCCACCATCCTCTGCCCGACCGACGGTTCAACCCATGGAACTTCCACCACTGGGGTCCTCCTACTCGGCTGTATGTTGCAGGCCTGCTTCAGCCTTTTCCTTGGTGGTTCCACCTCCTCCTCCTCCTCCTCGTCTCCCTGAGACTCCTCTTTGCTTTCCACTGCTGACTCCTGGTTGGAATCCTGGATAATGGGCCAACTTTTGGCCCTGGATACTCACAGGGTAGCTAGACTGTACCGCACCTTGCGCTGATTGCACATTCGGCAGGCAGCCCCTGGTCCCAGGACACTGCACTCTTGTCCCCGCTTCTTGCACTCTTTACAAGGAGGACAGAGGGTTGGAGACCACTTCTCAGAGGTCCCCTTGTACTATTTACAAGAGAAATCAGTAAAAAATTACATAATAATATTAAACACTACTCACCTAGGCCCCTCCCTGTCAGGGGATGACCTTCTCCAAAACCTGATTCAAGTCCAAAGTCCTATTTCAAACTCCGACCAACTCCGAGGCCTGATACATGTCCGAGGTCCTATTTCAAACTCCGACCAACTCTGAGGCTAAATGCCCAAGTCCAAGAGAACCACTGAGCAGAGACAGGACTGATCTTAAAGCATGGTGAATAGAACCCAGAATAAACACCCAAGCCTTGGACTTAGTACCAGGAAGTTGGCTTTACAAACTCCGATGTATTGATTTGTAAGCTAGTGCATGGACCACTTACATAAGAGTATAAAAGGGGTTCACCAGCGGTGGGATCCTTAGACTTTCCTCTTTAGATTCCCCCCTTGCTTCGGTGAGGACCCCACATGTAATTAGGTAGTAGTTATAATTAAAACCTTTGGATTCCCCCTGCTTAGCTCGCCTCCGAGACACCTCCGAGAGGCTGCAAGAGGGTTGCCCTTACAGCAGGAAAGTCTTTCCAATAAGGACCGGGAGCCGCATTGCAACACAGTAATAGGTGGTTTCGGACTCAACGGAAGTGATTCGGAGAGTACCAACTCCTGCACGTACCTGACACCGGACTCCCCCTCCTCTATAGTCAGAGCCACAGATATCCCCACTAGTCTCACCTTCAGCATGGACTCAGAGGAATGATTGCAGAGGTTAGAGCAAGAACTGGTGGAAAACCGAACGGCAAATGCTACAATAAACGAAGCCCTTAGGGCAATCATGGTCAAACTAAATAACCCTATGCATCAGGGGTTAAACTCCAAAAATTTAATGGATGACCCAACTCTGAGTGTGCATTTTTTGGATGCTCAGAGTACTACTACCTTACAAGGAAACTCCAGAATCAGACCTGCACCACCATCGGACTTTGATGGAGATAGAGAGAAGGAGAGGGCCTTCCTCAATTCCTGCAACATCTACTTCACAATATGTGGAGATCAATTCCCTAACAGCCAGTCTCAGATACACTGGGCTCTCTCCTACTTCAAGTCTGATAGAGCGGCCTGCTTCACAAATAAAATCCTCCAAAGTGAGAGGAGCGGACATCCCCACTATTCCGACTAGAGAACCTTCGAATCGGACTTCATACAAAATTTCTGCCCGAAAAACAAACAACTCTCTGCCCTTACCCAACTAGAAGGAACAGGCTGGTACCAAGGCAAAGACTCCGTAGAAGAATATGTGGACTGATTCATAGAACTGGTGGATCTCATGGAATACCACGATGACAAGATGATCGTGATCAAGTTCTGCCGAGGGCTCGAACTGGGAATACAGACAAAAGTCGCCCTTCTGAGAAGTGGAACCCCGAGCTTTGATAATCCCAAGGGATGGTATGAGGCAGCACAAAGGGTTGCCTGGAATCAGGAAGCCAATGAAGTGTTCACAGAAACTCATCACAGTCAACTTTGGACCTCCACCTGCTCAAACAACATGTCTCCTAGGTTCGTGCTCAGAGTTCCAAGGATACCAGCACCATCCCCTCGCTCCCTAGAACCACTCCGATGGGCCCCCATGCTGCCGCCAATTGCCTTGAGGGAAGCCCCGACCCCAATGGAGGTAGACTGGACCTGAGCAAAAGGTTCCACCCTAGGGGCTTGCCACCGATGCTGAAAACCTAGGCATTATGCATGGGACTGCCCATTATCCTTTGACATCCAAACCATGAGTATGGAGGAAAAACTGGAGTTACTTCCAGAACTTCTGAACCTTGTAGGAGTGTCAGAAGTAGTATCGGCAGAAGTATCAAAGGACTCTGAGGGAGCGGAAGGGGAAGACTTTGGGAGAGAGGAAGAGGAGAATTTTGGGACCAGCAGTGGGTGAATCGTGTGCCCCTGCTGCGTGTACATAATAGGTTCTCGTATCTGGAAGAAGAGAGTGATGTAATCATTCCACATTCCCTTTCAGAAGAACAGCTATCAAAAGACACACAAACATCAGAGGCTCCACCAAAGCAAACTTGGATATGACTCCAAAAATGGGAGAAACAACTTCCGAAGAAATATGTGGTTGCCACCACCCCAAGTCCAAAATCCCTAGTTATCAAGGTGGAGATCCAAACAACAGACACAGCAGAGGTCAAGTCGGGACCCACTCTTGTGGATTGCAGAGCCACCGGACAGTTCATGAACAAAAGTTACACAGAATGACATCATCTCACTACTCAGAAACTGCAAAGATCTATTCCGGTTTACAATGTGGATGGATCACCAAATGAGGCTGGAGTCATCAAGGAGGTTGTCGATGTAATCCTCCAAGTGAATGGGCACACAGAGCAAACCACATTTGCGGTTACTAGCTTAGGAAAACAAGACCTAATCCTGGGCTTTACCTGGCTAGAAGAACATAATCCAGAGATTGATTGGCAGACTCAAACTGTTAAAATGAGCCGATGTCCAACAAAATGTCACACCTGCCGAGCTGAGGTGTGAGACAAACGAAGGAAAGAGTGGGTGTCGAAAAAGCAAATCCAAGAGTGTTGGACTGGTCCATTTCCAAAGCTCCTAGAAGAAGAAGGTCTATAGGAAGGAAGTGCAGAGGCAGACGAGGAGGGTAAAGAAGAGGAAGACCTGCTGAATGAATTAGAGCCCGGGGATAGAGTGATGTGTGTGATGCTCCCACCAGAAGGGGAACATGTCCAAGTCATGCAGACTACCTCTCAGAGGTTGGCAGAGGCCCATTACAAAAATGTCTGAACAGAGGCGGAAATCCCAGAACACCTCCGAGATTTTGAGAGTGTCTTTGCCAAGGAATCCTTCGACGAGCTCCCAGAGAGGAAGATTTGGGATCACGCCATTCAACTGGAGCTGGGGGCCAGTCCAGTTAACTGCAAAGTGTATCCCATATCCCTGTTAGAACAAACCGAGCTAGATGCCTTCATCCAAGAGAACCTTCAGACTGGATACATCCAACCTTCAAAATCTCCAATGGCATCCCCTGTCTTCTTCATCAAAAAGAAAGAAGGATCCCTCCGTCTCATCCAGGACTACCGAAAGTTAAACGCGATGACAGTGAAAAACGATACCCACTACCCCTCATTCCAGAGCTGGTTCACCAGCTCAAGGGGACTAAATATTTCACAAAACTGGATGTCAGATGGGGATACAACAATGTCAGAATCAAGGAGGGGGACGAGTGGAAGGCTGCCTTTCGGACAAACCAAGGACTGTTTGAGCCGCTGGTGATGTTCTTTGGGCTCACGAACAGTCCAGCCACTTTTCAAATGATGATGAATGAAATTTTGCAAGACCTCATCCTAGCGGGACTCATCTGCGTATACATTGATGATATCCTCATCTATTCTCGGACCTTGGCCGAGCACCGAAGGATCACATGCCAGGTGTTAGAACAACTCTGAGAACAGAAAATTTATCTTCAGAAGGAAAAATGCGAGTTTGAAAGAACACGAATTGAGTATCTGGGACTCATCATATCAGAAGGAAAGGTAGAAATGGACCCTGTAAAAGTCCAAGGAGCAACAGAGTGGCCAACTCCGAAGAACCAAAAGGAAGTCCAGTCATTCCTTGGATTTGCAAATTTCTACCGGCACTTCATCAAGGACTTCTCCCTTCATGCTTGACCACTCTTTGACCTCACAAAGAAAGGGGAACCATGGAAATGGGAAGAGAAAGAGGAGATGGTGCTCCAAAAAATTAAGGAGCTTATCACCTCGGCCCCGATACTGATATTCCCAGATGATTCTCAGACATACAGAGTAGAAGTGGATGCCTCGGACTTTGCCACAGGGGCCACCATCTCACAACAATCACCAGAAGATGGGTTGTGGCATCCAATTGCCTTCTTCTCCAAAAGCCTAAGCCCAGTGGAAAGAAACTACGAAATCCATGACAAAGAAATGTTTGCCATCATCCGAGCTCTGGAGGAATGGCAACACTTCCTAGAGGGGACACAACTCCAGTTCGAGATCTGGACAGACCATAAGAATCTGGAGTATTTCAGAGCCTCTAAAAAGTTAAACTGAAGGCAAGCCTGATGGTCCCTCTTTCTATCTTGCTTCAACTTCACACTCCATCACCAACCGGGACAAAGTATGGGCAAAGCAGATGCACTCTCCAGGAGAGCAGATCATGGATCAGGATCGGAGGATAATGAGAATATAATCCTCCTCTGACTGGAGCTGTTCACGATCTGAGCTCTGGAGGGGATTACGGCGGTTGGAGAAGAAAGAGATATCCTCCTAGACATATGAGCGAAGCTTCGGACCTCGGGCCCAGAAGATCCAGTAGCCAAGGCTATCATAGAACTCCAACGAGGGCATTCCAGATCAGTATGATCTGCCAAGTGGATGGAACAGGATGGCCTCCTCCAGTTCCGAGGGAGGATCTATGTCCTGAACGATCTAGACCTTCGGAGATGCATCGTTTCTCAGTACCATAACACGCAAATAGCTGGGTATGCGGGGAGATGGAAAACACTAGAACTGATCTCCAGGAATTACTGGTGGCCTCAGATGTCACAATATGTAGGACAGTATGTAAAAACCTGCAACTCCTGCATACGGACCAAAATCTAGAGACAGCCTCCAATGGGAGAGTTGGAACCACTCCCCATCCCCAAAGCTCGGTGGGACACTATTGGCGTAGACTTCATAGTAGAACTGCCAGATGCCCATGGACATGATGCAGTCATGAACGTAGTTGACTCAGTAAGCAAAAGGGCGCACTTCCTCCCCACCAACACTACCATCATGGCATTAGGAGCTGCACGACTCTATCTGACACACGTATGGAAACTGCATGGACTTCCAAAACAGGTGGTCTCAGACCAAGGTCCTCAATTCATCTCGGAGTTCACCCATGAACTCTACCGACTCCTGGGTATCAAGCTTGTAGCAACAACAGCCTACCACCCACAGGGAGATGGCCAGACGGAACGTGTCAACCAGGAGTTAGAGCAGTACCTCCAAGTCTTTGTCAATGAGTGACAGGATAACTGGGATGAACTCCTACTGATGGCAGAATTCCAGTACAATAATTATGTGCATTCTGCCACACAGCAAACTCCCTTCATGTTAGGCATGGGACGATACCCGCAGATGGGTTTTGAACCACAACAGCCGAAGTCACAGACAGAAACAGTAAATGAGTTCAAAGACCGAATGGAACAGTCGTTAGAAGAAGCAAAATCAGCACTGGCAAAAGCAAAGGATGATATGGCACGATATTACAACCAATGCCGAACCCCAGCACCAGAATGCCAAGCAGGAGACCGGGTGTACCTAGATGCCTCGGACATCTGGACAAAATGACCCTCACAGAAATTGAGCCACCGATACTTGGGACCATACACCATTAAAAGAAAAGTGGGAAAACATGCCTACAGGCTCCGACTTCCACAATCCCTCTCTCGGCACCACCCTGTCTTCAATGTGGTCAAACTCCTCCTGGCCCCTGAAGATCTGATTCTAGGTCGAAGGTCTGAACCACCTCCACCACTGGAATTAATAGAGGGAGAGGAGTATTACGAGGTAGAAAAAGCGTTGGACAGTCGCCTGATGCGAGGGGGGCTCTACTTCTTAGTAAAGTGGCAGGGGTATGGATATGAAGAGAATACATGGGTAAAGGAAGAGGACATGAATGCTCCCACTAAGATACAAGAGTTCTACCTGCAACATCCAGGAGCACCTCGGAGGGTCCGAACAACGGCCTTCGAATTCCTATCATTCTGTGCCATGAGGACACAGCACTCTAGAAGGGGGGGTGGTGATGTCAGGGGATGACCTTCTCCGAAACCTGATTCAAGTCCGAAGTCCTATCTCAAACTCCAACCAACTCCGAGGCTAAATGCCCAAGTCTGAGAGAACCACCAAGCGGAGACAGGACTGATCTTAAAGCATGGTGAATAGAACCCAGAATAAACACCCAAGCCTTGGACTTAGTACCAGGAAGTTGGCTTTACAAACTCCGATGTATTGATTTGTAAGCTAGTGCATGGACCACTTACATAAGAGTATAAAAGGGGTTCACCAGCGGTGGGATCCTTAGACTTTCCTCTTTGGATTCCCCCTGCTTAGGTGAGGACCCCACATGTAATTAGGTAGTAGTTATAATTAAAACCTTTGGATTCCCCCTGCTTAGCTCACCTCCGAGACACCTCTGAGAGGCTGCAAGAGGGTTGCCCTTATACTCCCAGCCTCTCACTTTTCCCTCATCCTCTTACACCTGGCTCCAAACTGGGCCCTGCTTCCACGCTCCTACCCCTCTTGTGTGGAACCCTTGGGACTACTGAAATCCCAGAACCCCCCATGATCATGACACCTTGGACTTTTGGTGTCGCAACTAGTACCCCCGCACCCTGGGTGTACTCCTCTCTAACCGACTGTTCAGGGGTTTCCGCCCCGGCCGGTTCGGTCATTTTGGCAGGCTTGTTTCGAGCCTCCTGGCTCACCCACGGGATGTCGGTCACCTGAATGGCCACACCAGCCCCCTGTGGGTCTCCTGCAGCATCCGCTGCCTCTGTGTCAACAGCCTGCCTCTCATCATCCTTCCTGGCTGCCTCCTTTGCAACCGCCTCCACTTCCCTCTCTTCTGTTACCAGTTGCATTAGGACTGCCTTAACCACGGCCTCCTCATCCTCCTTCCGTTTCCTCTCGTTTTCCTCCTCCTCCTGCTTCCTTGCATTTTGGCCTCGGCTTTGGCCACCTCTTCAGCAGCCCACGCAGCTTCTGCCTCCTCATGGTCCCGCTGTTGCTGGGCCCGCTGCTCCAGCATCTCGGCCATCCTCTTGTCATCTTTGTCTGACTGATAAACCATGTTCTTTCTTTTTAATGGAGAGTGGTGATTGGGTTGTCGAGTACAGAAAAGTCCAAACCTTCGCATGATGTCACGTTTAGGCATCCCAAACCCTAAAATTCAATCTCCGACCACTGGCTTCATGGGTTCAGCCGCTAAGGGGGGGATACTGTCAAGTACATATACCAAGGCCCGGTAGTTTGGCAGTGCTGACCAAGTAACCAGCCTGTGACCAAGCCACATAGTTAATATGCCGTTCTCAGCTTGGCACATCCACCGTCCACATTCCTCGTTCCCATTCCTCATCCCCATTCCTTATCCACCTTATCCTATTCACCAACCCAATAATCCTACCCGTTCCACTCCTCGTTCCTTGACCCGTCTCACCTCGGGACATACTGTCCTTGTTTTATCCACGGCTATGACACTGTTGTTTTATGGTCTGGCACTCCTTATTGTTCTGTCCTCAGCTACATTCCTATTATTCTATTTTTGTTGTTATATCCCTGTCTGCATTCCTTCATTCTAATTATACTCGTTGTGGACAATACCCCCACATGCTCTGCATACCTTATTGTCCACATTCCTTATTCCACATGTCACTTCTTAACCTATATAAGTAGGACATGCATGTACATACTTCCCCATTCTGGGTATCGACTAGGCTTAGGCCCTTTATCTCTTCCTCCCTCTGTAAAGTCCTCCACTTGGGCCAATACCTTTGGCACCCCTGGGTATCTTCTCTGTCCCAAATCAGTGGCATGCATGGCAAGTAGGGCGCAACGCACAAGTACATTGAAGCCAAAGCTACTACTCCCGGCCTGCAGGACTTGGCTGCTGCCTACCCGATATCTTCGGCATTCCCGAAGCTTGACAATGTGGAGGTATTGTCTACAGTGATCTAGAATAGAACAATATGAGAGTAAGACAATGAAATATGACCGATAATAAATGAGTCAGATTGTCGGAAAGAATAGAACAATAGGGGGTGGCCAAATATAAAACAATAGGACCGTGAGTGAGTGGCAATGAATAGTGAATGTCCTGAGGGTAAATGGGCAAGGGGAAGGACAGGGAGTAGAAGAATAATAAAGAATAGGAGGGTAGGGTAAGGATAATGAACCAGATGATGAACCAAGTATACCAAGCTGAGACTGCATACTGTGAGGGATGATATGGGTAAGGGTTGGTCGGTCGGTACTGCCGAGTAAATCAGAGCATGGTATTGTGGTTGTGACAGTCAGAAAAGTACTTCTCGGACATGTTCGCAATGTTCTTCAAGTGAATCTGAGTAGATCAGTATGTCGTCTATGTAAGCTACAGCACAATGGTCTGTTAGATCACTGAGAATGTCATTCATAATCTCTGAAAAGCCACAGGGGCATTGGATGGGCCGAATGGCATGACTAGCCATTCATAGGACCCATAACAGGTCTTGAATGCAGTCTTCCATTCTTCACCCTTAGCAATTTGGATGAGGTGGTACGCATGCCAAAGGTCAATCTTTGAATAGATTCAAGCCTTTCAGGGAGTATCTGAGAGGTTAGTGATCAGAGGGAGAGGGTACCAATCCTTTTTGGTAACTTTGTTAGTGCTCAAAAGTTGATGCATAGCCAAAGTAAGCCATCTTTCTTTCAGATGAATAGGATTGGTGCACCATACAGAGAACAAGAGGCTCTAATGAACCCCATATTCAGATGTTCATCGAGGAATTCATGCAGGGCTTCTAATTCTGACTGGGAGAGAGAGTAGAGTGGTGGATGAGTGTCAGGCACCAAGAATGCTGATGATGCATGGGCCGAGTACTATTGTAATAGTGCCGACTTCACGATATTAGCGGGAATCGGCCAAGTCCTACAGACCAATCAGGGTAGATTGGCTTCAATGTACTCATGCATTGTGCCCTACTTTCTGTGCATGCCACTGATTTCAGACAGAAGAGATACCTGGGAGAGTGCCAAGAGTATCAGCCCAAGTAAGGGACTCCATACGGGAGGAGGGAAGACAAGAAGGAATAAGCCAAGTTGATATTCAGAACAAAGGACCATCTATGTACATGTACTACTTATATAGGTTAAGAAGCAAGATGTGGAATCAGGGTAGCGTAAGACATAGAGAAAACAATAAGGTATGAAGAGCATGTAGAGCTATTGTCTACAATGTTCAAGAATAGAACAAAGAAATGTAAATGAGAATAGAACAATGAAATATAGTTAAAAATAAGATAATAGGACTGTGGCCAAGAATAAGATTATAGAAAATGACCGAATATAAAACAATAGAGCCATGACCGAGGATAAAACAATAGAAAATGTCCTGAGGTAAAACAGGCTCAGAAATCAAGAATAAACAGGGTGGGAATAATAGACAATGAATGAGGGAAGGGTGGATGGTGGATAGGATGGGAGATATAGATGATGAATGTGCCAAGCAACATACCAAGTGACTTGTATATGACTTGGTCACTTGCACATGGATTAGACTGATTGTTCAGAAGGCACTACCAAGTGAACCGATGCTTGGTATGTGTACTTGACAATGAGGCATTTTGGTGCCATCTTCCAGGGTGATTTTGAGGTCATAAGGTCAGTAGGGTCCTAGAGTGTCAGCTTTTGTTTTACTAAAAATGTCAGTGAATTGATAATTCTCTTTTGGGACATTCTCTAGGTTGACTGGGTCAAGAGGAATGGATGGAACAGAAGAGACCTTGGCTGAATGTGCCAAGGTGGTACCGATGGTCAAAAGGTCCAAGTGGAAAACTTGCAAACCTTCTAGCTTGCAAGTGTATACACAGGCAGCTGTGTTGACTGGGGCTATTTGTGGAGCTTCCAATTTTGGAGAGGATCCTGGTTGAGGCTGTGGGAAAGCGGCAGGTGCCAACTGAACTGAGGCCATCAGGACACACCTAGGGTCATTAGTGGTTTTTTGGAATGTAATACTGCCCAGTACCCAATCAATCAACGAATTGTAATTGGTGAGCCAGTTGTGACCGAGTACTACTGACACAGATGAGTCTAGTGATATGACATACAGATTGATGGACTGGAGTTATCCTGATGGAAATCTAATAGGCATCTCTACAGATTCAGTAATGACTGAATTAGTAGTACCATCAAAGAGTTTAAGAGGAATCGAGTCAATAGAAATAGTAGGGATTTTATGTTCTCGAACATAGGAAGACTCAATGAAACTATGAGTAGAGCCTGAATCAATTAGGCATTTAAAAGGGGTTACCAAGGAACTCAGCACCAGGTCAGAAGATAGAAGGATTATTAAAGAGTTGGGATTAAGAAGGGCAGAAGCATTGAGCTTAACCTTACTACTAGCACTTGCTGAGTCAATGTAACTCCTGGTGTGCTTAGAGGCCAGAGAGTTGCTGACTAGTTTTTTGACTCGGTCATCTCAGCTGATTTCTCAGCTTGGATGTCTGAGGCACTAGTCGCCTTGGAGGTTGTAGATCTATTTTGTGGGGGCATAATGTAAGAAGTGTAACATGGGAAGTAGTTTGATTCTAAATATAATATCAGGCACTGAGAATGCCAATGATGCATGGGCTGAGTACTATTGCAATAGTACCAACTTTATGATGCTGGCAGGAATTGGCCAAGTCCTATAGACCGATCAGGGTGGCTTGGCTTCAATGTACTTGTGTGTTATGCCCTACTTTCCATGTGTGCCACTGATTTCAGACAGAAGGAGAACCTAGGAGAGTGCCAAGAGTGTCAGCCTGAGTAAAGGACTTCAGATGGGAGGAGGGAAGACAAGAAGGTGTAAGCCAAGTCGATATTCAGAATAGGGAATTATCTACATCCATGTACTACTTATATAGTTTAAGAAGTGAGATGTGGAATCAGGGTGGCATAAGACATGGAGAAAACAATAAGGTATGAAGAGCATGTAGAAGTATTGTCCACAATGCTTAAGAATAGAACAATGAAATGCAAACGAAAATAGACAATGAAAGATGGCTGGGCATAAGATAATAAGAGTGCAAATGGGAATAAGACAATAGGAGGTGACCGCATATCAAACAATATGGTCATGGCCAAGGATAAAACAATATGGTCATAGCCAAGGATAAAACAATAGGAAATGTCCTGAGGTAAAACGGGCCAAGAATAAAAGAATAAACAGATTGGGAATAATGGAAAGTGAATGAAGAAGGAGTGAATGATGAATGTGCTGAGCTGAGACCAACGTACTAAGTGACTTGTATATGACTTGGTCACTTGCATGTGGAATTAGACTGATCATTCAGTTGGCACTACCGAGTAAACCGATGCTTGGTATGTGTACTTGACACTGCCCTTGATAACCACTTATGGGTATTTTTAGCACCTACAATACATTACACATGCCCATACCACAGTCATTGAATAAATGGCAAATGTGACTTGCCAACTTGCAAGGCTTGCAACTTTCAGTTTGTATAACTTGTGCAAGTGCCAACAAGAATTTTGTGATCTTACTGATGCTGATCCCATGCTAGCACTACCTCCATCATAGCAATTGACTTTGGAGCATGATGGGTCAGTTGGGTAGCAGAGTTGGAAAAGCTCAACTCTTCTTAATATATAGAGGTGTATCTGAGAAGCAGTAGAGAAATCATAGCTTACATTGATTCAGATTTAATGTAATGAACGAAAGACAACACATCACGATTTCATGATAAACTTCAATTAACTTCAATTTGATATTGGTTGAGATTTGTTTCACTACTTGGAAATCCAATGGCTTTCGTTTTGTCACCAGCAAGGTACTATCGAAATTTCCGCTTACCAGTATCCCATGACAGAACCTTGTTCCAATATGGGAAATTCTATTCGGTTTCTTCGCTCTCCGTGTCCTGCGCATCGAACTGCTCTATCATCCTGGTCCCGACAGTCCAAAACTTCTCCATATTCATTGCAAAACTTCCGGGTGCAATACCTTCACCCCTACTCTCCGGCCTTTTGTGCCACATCCGAACGTCTTCTTCTTCTATAACATCATCCTGGTAGAATGTAGCAAGCAGCAATCCAAATAATCCTTGGTATCGTGCATCTGCAGCACACAACCGCTATCCAGATTACGCTCATATCATAATTCGACGTCAATTAAACAGAAATAGACTAACCTGCAATGTTGCGATTGTTTCCACTGCATCCACACCACCGATGGCAGTGA
>QLPI01004439.1:0-11988 GCA_003314275.1 Chroogomphus rutilus | reverse complement strand
GCAAGTAGGGCGCAACGCACGAGTATGTTGAAGCCAATGCCACTACTCTTGGCCTGCAGGACTTGGCCATAGTCCGCCCGACCTTTCGACAACACCCCTCGGCAGTACCGAAGTCCGTCAGTATCCGGCGCTTGACAGAGTGATGTTTTACCCGCACATATACTAGAGCCGGCTCCTGACCCTATCGAAGGTTTGAGCCAGGCTACCGGTCCCTATCCGCTCCCTATCCAGGGAGCCACACTCATCGCGTCGTGCATAGGCAAGCACCCGTAAGTAGCATACAAGTAGAAATACAATATCTTCCTCAATATTGAGGATAAAAATACAGAAAAATATTCAAAAAAAATAGAGAATTGAAAAGCGCACAGTTCGATATCATTTTCAAATAAAAGCATGAATATATTGTGATTGGTCTCTCAGGGGTATGGTGCATATGTACACCAACAAGTGTGTCACCCAAGGGTAGAATGCCTGCTTAGGTTGCCCTTAGAAGTACCATGAATACAATTCTGGTGGGGTTTTGGCCCAGTCTAACGCCAAACAGATGTGGCTAGCTTCAATATACAGTGACTCACAAAACTGAGTCAATGTTTGGTGCTTTTAGACTATTCATTGAATAGCTTTGAATGTAAAACATATATGAAAAAAGTGTTGGTGCATTAAAGAAAGAATCTGATCAGGGCTATGCAACTATTAAAAATTATAGAATTCTAATCAGGGGTGATGAAGATATGGGCAATTCAAATCAAGGGCCCATTGACTCAGTTTTGTGAGATGGTATCAGAACAATCAGAATCTGCATCTATTATATAACATGCAACCCTTTCATAGATGGTTACTATGGTAACCTTATCTTTCATGAGAACTCAAATTAAAGTATTTAATCCCCTCCAACATGTCCAGAACTTCACTACACTCCAATGCACCCCACTTCCTCTGCTCAAAAAGAAAACATCCTCTCCTTGGCCTCTCATGGTCATTCCACTGACACTATTGCCTCAAGACTTGGCCTCAGCCAGTCCACAGTATCCAGGACTCTCAGAACTCTCCATCCCAACCAGCCCTGCTCCTCTAGAGGTCGTCCCCCCAAGCTTTCCTCTAGAGATCAACATGCTATTTTATTACAAATTGCTACTGGCAGAGCTGCCAATGCTACTCAGGTCACCAAACACATCAATACAATTATCCCCCACCCAGTCTCCTCAGAAACAGTCAGAAGAGTTCTCAGAAAAAATTCATTCAAGGCTGTGGTGAAGAAGAAAAAGCCCTTCCTCAGTGCAAGGCATAGACAGCTGAGGTTGGCCTTTGCTTTGAAGCAGAGAGTGGACTGTAGAGGACTGGAAGAGGGTCATTTGGTCAGATGACACCAAAATCAACAGGTTTGGGTCAGATGGGAGGCAGTGGGTCTGGAAACAGAAGGGGGAGGGGTTGATTAAGAGAGAGGTGCAGGGGACAGTCAAGTTTGGAGGGGGAAACATATTAGAAGGGGCAATGGATATTCCATTATCCGGCGGCTGCTTAGCTAAGTGCCAGCGAGCGGTGGAGTTCCTCTTCAACGAACTACCATCACTCGCAGGTAAGACTATTGTATACACAAAGTAGAACTGTTAATAATAAACGAACTACCATCACTCGCAGTGATCTCGTGTGGTTAGCTTCCAAGTTTATTAAAACATTATGGTATGGGGGTGTATGGGATGGAATGGTGTTGGCCAGCTTGCAGAGATTGAGGGGAAGATGGATGCTGATCAGTTTGTGTCCATTTTAGAGGACTACCTGCTGCCTAGCCTGGAGGAAAGTGGAATTCTGTTATGATGTAGAAAAAGGACGTAATTGTAATATTATTAATCTCCCAAAGACGAGACAATGGCGAGGTTCTGAATGGGGCTTGGCTTCAATGTTATACATTGTGCCCACTAGACCATACAGTCCCCAATTTCATAAAGGCAAGACAGATAGAAATGAACAGAAGAAACTTAGTTGAAATCAAGGTTGATTATCTGACTGAAGACTGAACTACTGAAGTACAAGATCTTTATACTACTTTCTAATCTACTAGGAGTCGAATAGATTCCTATAATAGAATGAGAAAGCTGAGGATTGTAAAAAGCGAGAACGGAAATACTACACCCCAAATAATGATCTCCTCTGTGACATTGGGGAGTGACATGTCACTCCAATTCCCAACGGAGTTACCCTAAGGAACATAATAGCAGATTGGATATAAGAGACTGAGCGGAATTGCAAATAAATGAAAACAGAATGGAATGTAAATGAAGGATATTAAACGTAAATGAAGATGGAATGGAATAGCGAGTATATGGAGTGTGACGTAAATGAGTGGAGTGAATTGACAGGAGCATGTGACACTAAGATGGATACACAAGGTGCATATAGACCGTGGGCTGAGGGCATATGGTTGGATAAGCGAGCGACGGCATAGTTGGGCTGAGTGGGCTGAAATGAATAGTCAGGCATGCTGGCATACAGTTCCTGACAGTATCCCCCCCTTACAGCTGAGTCCCATGAGGCCATGGAGATGAAGTTCTAGAACGGTGGCCCTGTTGGAGTTCGGAAATGTAAAAATGTATAAGAGAGTCATGAGGGAGTTTGGGGGGTAACCATTCGTCGACATCGCCAATGGAGGATTCTTACATCAACCCTGCCTACGTGCAGAAGCTAATGGGTCTCTACCCTTTGCCTATCACCACCTATCTCCGAGGTGAAAACAACCTCCCCGTCACCATCCCATCCCCCTCATCGTCTACCATTGAGCACAGCCAGGCGCTACTCGAACAAGAGCACATCGATGTGCAAGAGCCCTGGATTGAAGGGGCAAATTCTAAAAGTGCAAAGGTGTGTAAGGTGTTGCCTCGGAATTAATGTGTTTTACTGATTTTTTTTTTGTTTTGCAGTATGCTCATCTTCAGATGAGGAATGACGAGTGTGATGTCAATGGTGTATACTATCGAAAGGCGAGGTTGGGTGAGCAAGATGACTGTACACCCTGGTCTCATGGCTTTGTCGTCAAGAAACCGTATGGTCACTGCAAAAAGCAAGGCAACATGTGCCTAAGGAAGTGTGATTTGGACTTGGACTTGGGTGCATGCATATGGTGTGGTGAGAGAGGGGTTGGTTGCAGCATCAACAGCATCAATGAGAGAGGTCGCAGTACAAGTAAGAGGAAGGGTGAGGGAAAAGTCAAGGAGTGGAATCCCAAGGATGAGGGAAATCCGAGGTCGAAAAAGTGGTCAAGGGAAGGTACGCTGGAAGAAGAAGATGATGATGGTGTGGGTCCCTCGAAAAGGCCGAGGTTGGAACCCAGAGTGCATACTCCCCTCTTCCTCCCTGACCCTCATTCCCCACTGCCTCCTGCACCACCTAATCCTCCTCAGGAGTTATCCCCTCTACCTACTGTGGCACAGATGCCATAGATAACCATTTCTTCACCATCCCCAGCCCCTCCTATGCTGCCACCTCCTCTTCCACCTCCTCCACAACCTCCTATGCCATCCCCTCCACCTCCTCCCTCACCGCCTCCTGCGGTCATACCTCCTCCTCCCAGAGTCCTGCCGCCTGCACCTTCTGCGCCCTCTGTCAGGAACCGTATGCCGGCAAGCTGACTATTCAATTCAGCCCACTCAGCCCAACTCTGCTCTCGCTTGCTATTCAATATTACGCCCTCAGCCCACGGACTATATGCACCTCATGTATCCGTCTCGGCATCACGTGCTCCTGTCAAATCACTCCACTCATTTACGTCACATTCCACATGCTTGCTTTTCCATTTCGAACTCATTTACATTTAATATCTTTCATTACGTTTCATTTCATTTTCATCTGTTCGCAATTCCGTTCACTCCTTTATATCCAATCTGCTATTACGTCCTTAGGGTAACTTCGTTGGGAATCTGAGTGACACGTCACTCAACAATGTCACGGAGGAGATCATTATTGGGACATAGTATTTCTGTTTCTCGCTTTTCACGTTCCTCGGCTTTCTCATTCTATTATAGGAATCTATTCGACTCCTAATAGATTAGAAAGTAGTATAAAAGCTCTTGTACTATTAGTTCAGTCTTCAGTCAGAAAATCAATCTTGATTTTGACTAAGTTCCTCTGTTCACTTCCGTCTCTCTTTGCTATTACAAAATTTGGGGACCGTGCAATCCAAGTGGGCGCAACGCAAGTACGTTGAAGCCAACCCCAATTCCGAACCTCGCCAATTGCCTCGCCATTGGGAGATTTAATAATATACAATTATGTCTTTATCATCATCGTAACACCCTCGCCGGTCATCGCATTGACCTGTACCTTGCTCTCGTTGCAAGCATCCAACAAGTTCCAATTGTCGGAGAGTCAAATGACGAATGAGGAATTGTGAGGTGAGGTCAGGGACTTGCACATGCAGTTGCAAGATCAGAGGTTGAAGAATAGGGAGATGGAATTTGAACTTCCAAGAGTACAAGGGACTTGGGCCAATTGGTTGGGGGCTGGAAATCCGAGGAGTGTGTTTGATGACTTGGATGAAGATGGGGAAGTAGAATTAGGCTTGTAGAATAGGAAGCAACTTAATTGTATTTATTTTATTTTTTTTGACTTGAACATGAATTGAGGTTTGGAAATAAGAGTTGAATTGGAAAAGGAATGATGGAATCGAAACTGAAAGTTGAACTTGAAAACGGAAAGAAGAAGCTGAATTGCGAGTTGAAATGAGAGAATTAGCGTTGTTGTTATTGTTGGAAGACTTATCGTTGCCGTTCTTCTTCCCCCCCTTCTTACTCTTCTTGTTGTTCGAGTTGTTGTTGTTGGAAGAAGACTGATGGTTGTTGTTGTTGTTGTTGGAGTTGGGTTTGGATGAGGACCCATTCGGTTTTGAAGGATTTCTGAAGTTGTTGAACTCCTTGCATTCCCAATATTTGCTGTCGATCTCGAGTGAATATTGTCTGAGTTCAGCAAGAGTTTTGAAAGGAGGGAAGTTAAGGAGGCTGTCCTTGATACATCTGGCCAACCCCTTGTATGCCGCATGTGTGAGGGTGGTGTCATTCCACTGAGTGCGAGTGAAGGCTCTGGCAAAGTCGATGAAGTATCGTGCTGCACAATGGTTGTCCTTCATAACTATCTTACCGAGCTCAATTTCTGCTTGTGCAGCGCTGTTGAATGGGCCAAAGTTGGTCTCCAGCTCTTGACGAAAGTCCCTCCAGACCTTAAGCCAACCAGGCTCAGGCTGGATTTTGCCTAGAATTGTGGGTTTGAAGTACTGGAGTGCAGGGCCTGTGAGGTATGAGATGGCATATTGGACCTTTGACACATCTGTCAAGAATGCCGATGGACAGTCTCGAAAGTTCAGCACGCATTGTAAGAAGAATGTGCAAAGCTTAGCTTGGTCGGTACCATCGTAAACCTCAGGCTCGCAAACCTTGGCATGATGACTAGGGTTGGGATTAGATCTAGGGGGCTGTTGGGCTAATTGATCAATGAGTGCCTTGACAATTTTGTCTGAACTAGAAGAGGAATTAAGAGTTGGATTGCAATTAAGAGTCAGATTAGGATTAGAAACATTAGTGGGGTTCGGATTTACAACTTGGACAGGGTTTGGATTTGGCTCGTCATTGTCGTTGTCATTGATTGGGTTTTCTTCGTCATCATCCTTGAGATCAGGAGGAGCGTTCCCTCCTGACGGGCCAGCTTCATGAATTGAAGGTTGTTCTGACAGCCATTGAAGTGAGGAAATCTCCTGCAACTGACTTGGGACTTCTATGATGAAAGGTAAACTGCGAGTGGTGGATTGGGTATTCATGATGGTTGTGATATGCAAACATGAAGTGTGATCAAGTGTGGAAGTCAGATAATACTGTTATGATGTAGAAAAAGGACGTAACTGTAATATTATTAATCTCCTAAAGACGAGACAATGGCGAGGTTCTGAATGGGGCTTGGCTTCAACATTATGCGTTGCGCCCACTAGACCACACAGTCCCCAATTTAGTAAAGGCAAGACAGGTAGAAATGAACAGAAGAACCTTAGTTGAAATCAAGGTTGATTATCTGACTGAAGACTGAACTACTGAAGTACAAGATCTTTCTACTACTTTCTAATCTTCTAGGAGTCGAATATATTCCTATAATAGAATGAGAAAGCCGAGGATCATGAAAAGTGAGAACGGAAATACTACACCCCAAATAATGATCTCCTCCATGACATTGGGGAGTGACGTGTCACTCCGATTCCAAATGGAGTTACCCTAAGGAATGTAATAGCAGATTGGATATAAGAGACTGAGCAGAATTGCAAATAAATGAAAATGGAAAGGAATGTAAATGAAGGATATTAAATGTAAATAAAGACAGAATGGAATAGCGAGCATATGGAGTGTGATGTAAATGAGTGGAGTGAATTGACAGGAGCATGTGATGCCAAGACGGATACACGAGGTGCATATAGTCCATGGGCTGAGGGCATATGGTTGAATAAGCGAGCGATGGTGTAGTTGGGCTGAGTGGGCTGAAATGAATAGTCAGGCATGCCGGTGTACGGTTCCTGACAAATTCCTGAGGAATAGGTAATTTTTCAACAGGACAATGACCCAAAGTACAAGTCAAAGAAGGCCAAGAACTGGATGGAAAAAAACAATATCACTCTCCTTGACTGGCCTGCACAGTCTCCAGACCTGAATCCTATTGAGCACCTCTGGGATCATGCAAAAACAGGCCTAAGGAGCATCCAACACCACCCAAGGGAGTTTGGCAAATTTAGGAGAGAGTAGAGGAGGTATGGAATATCATACCATCAGAGGTGTGTCAGAATTTGATAGAGAGTATGCCTAGAAGACTTGAGGCAGTATTTAAGGCTAAGGGGGGAAATACCAAGTACTAGAATTGCAACTTACTATTGCTCTGATACCCCCTCACAAAACTGATTCAATGGGCCCTTGATTTGAATTGCCCATATCTTCATCACCCCTGATTGGAATTACATAATTTTTTAATGGTTGCATAGCCCTGATCAGAGTCTTTCTTGATTCTTTCTTTAATGCACCAACACTTTTTTCATATATGTGTCAGGCATTGGGAATGCCAACACTGTGTGGGCTAAGTACTACTACAATAGTGCCAGCTTCATGGTGTTGGCGGGAATTAGCCAAGTGCTGGAAACCAATCATTTTTTTTAGCTTGGCTTCAATATACTCGTGCATTGCGCCCTACCTTCTGTGTGTGCCACTAATTTCTGACAGAAGGGGTACCTATGAAGGTACCAAGGGTGCCAGCCTGAGGGAGGACTTCAGATGGGAGGAGAGAAGACAAGGAGGCTTACACTAAGTTGATATCCAGAATGAGGAACTATCTACATGCATGCACTACTTATATAGATTAAGAAGTGAGATGTGGGATAAGGAATAGAGAACAACAAGGTATGCAGAGCCTGTGGAGGCATTGTCTACAATGATCGTAAGGAATGGGGACGAGAATAGAACAATGAAAGTGAGAAAATAGAAATGTGGCCAAGAACAAGATAATAGAAGGTGACTGACTATAAAACAATAGGGTCATGGCCAAGGAATAAAACAAGGACAAAATGTCCCAAGGTAGAACAGGTCGAAGAATAGGAGTAGATGGGGTGGGATTAATGTGAAGGAGTGGATGAGGGATGAGAATGAAGAATGTAGATGGTGGATATACCAAGCCAAGACCGATGGATCAAGTGACTTGCTTGTGGCTTGGTCACTTGTGCATGGTTATGGATGCATCACAGTCAGGAGTACCGAGTTACCAGATACTTGGTACGTGTACTTGACAATATGTTTTACATTCAAAGCTATTCAAAGAATAGTCCAAAAGCACCAAACATTGACTCAGTTTTGTAAGTCACAGTACTTGTGTGTTACACCCTTCTTCCGTAAGGCCACTAAACTTTGAGAGAAGTACTCAGGAAAGTGCTGAGAGTATCAGCCCAAGTGTGGACTTAGACAGAGAGTATACATCAGCAAAAATGCCTGAACAATATATGACAGTATAAGTCTTTTTAAAGCTTGCAAACAAATATAAGTAATTATCAGAATAAAGAAAGGCTTGTATAGTCCTTATAATATAGATATCAGACATATATCAGTATTGTGTGATCTTATAAGATTGGTATAAGTCTTTTTAAAACTTGAAAACAAATATAAGTAATTATTATCAGAATAAAGAAAGGCTTCTATAGTCCTTATAATATATTTTCTCTATATATCAGACATATATCAGCATTGTGTGATCTTATAAGACTAGTATAAGTCTTTTTTAAGCTTGCAAACAAATATAAGCAATTATCAGAATAAAGAAAGGCTTCTATAGTGCTTATAATACATATATCAGATACATATCAGTACTGTATTATAGTGTAGTGTATAGTGTGTTATGGATGCATAGAGAAAGTGCCTTCTCAGCGACATCTATTTTCCCTCCGGATGCGACGGAAGTGATTATCCCTGTATGAGAAACTTACAGAAAGTCCTCTCCAATCAATCTTGATGCTCTCATGGATTCTGAATCTCATTGAGGTATATAATCAAAATACAAAAATTGTACTTTGTTCAACCAAGATAATAACTTTGCATGTAAATCATAGATATGTTTGCAGGTAGAAGGATAAGTAAATCAGGACAAGATTTTCACCATCAAGGGTGCTGCTCCCTCTCAGCATCCTGCTTGATCTGCCCAGCCAGCATCCTCCCCAACTGCCATTCTTTCTCAACATGTTCTTACACCTTCCACACCTCTTTGTCCCAATCTACATGGATGCATAGCCACACTCCGATTACCACAGAATATACTAACCAATCCATAGGCCAATTATATAGTAGGCACTGGAAGTTCAGGAACAAAACAAGTTACCAGATTATAAACCATGCAACCTGAGATTCAACAATGCTCTTAGTTCTGTCCACCTTCTGAGTAACATAGGGAAACTTGCCAACATCACTTGGCACATAACAATGTGGGTGCATGATGAACTTGATGGGTATCAGTTACACTAGAACTGGATGGGTATCAGTTATACTAGAACTGGATGGGTATCAGTTACACTAGAACTGGATGGTTATCAGTTACACTAGCACTGGATGGGTATCAGTTATACTAGAACTGGATGGGTATCAGTTACACTAGAACTGGATGGGTGCCAGTTATGAAAGCAACTGAGGTTAGAGAGTTCAAACAAAATCTTGAGTAGCACCTGGTAACTATGTAGAGCAAAATTGCTTGAACATATGGATAGTGAGTTTGAGTAGTGCCTGGAAAACTATGCGGAGCAGAATCAATGGATTGACAACCAATCCATCAATTCTGATACATGTAGTTACTAGGTAGTACTCAAGACCTGGATGGATGCCTGATACTGACATCACGAGGGATCATCTAGGAGAAAAGATTGGTTGAGTTAGATGAATGCTTGTAATGTGTGAATGTGTTCAAAGGGAACAATCAAGAACAGTCCCTCAAAGTGGATGGCTGCCAGTTACACTCAAACTAGATGGGTGCCAGTCACACTCAAACTGGATAGGTGCCAGTCACACTCAAACTGGATAGGTGCCAGTTATGCTCGAACCGGATGAGTGCCATTTATGAAAGTGACTAAGATAAGAGAGTTGAAACAAAATCATGTCACCTGGTTGTCATGGCAGCTGGATGACTGACAAAGTGAGCTTACAGTACGGGACAAGCAAACTCAACCAATGTGGTTTTGAGCGATCGGGAATTTTTTGTGCCAAACTAATATTAGATTCAGATTCAGAATGTTAAAATATGTCCAAAAAACATGTTCCAAAGTTTTTCCAATGAGTTTTAAATGTAGCCAAATTTTTGGGCCTTTTCAAAATCTCGTTGTCATAACAATTTTAGTTAATTATAGCTTCAATTGACATCATAGCTTGTTCAGTAACTATGTGATGCTTGGTTTGCTTTCTAACCACCCAAGCAGCTGTATTCCTAGTAAGTCCCTTGCAATATACAGCTATAAATCACCAAGAATGATTTATAAACTGCCATATCACATCAGCTAGGCATGCATCAAGGTATTCTTTTGTGTCAGGAACTGTACACCGCCATACCCGACTATTCATTTCAGCCCACTCAGCCCAACTCTGCCCTCACTCACCTATCCAACTATATGCCCTCAGCCCACAGACTATATGCACCTTGTGTATCCATCTTGGCATCATATGCTCCTGTCAATTCATTCATTCCATTTACATCACACTCCATATGCTTGCTATTCCATTCCATCTTCATTTACATCAATATCCTTTCATTTATGTTCCGCTCCACTTTCATTTATTCGCAATTCCGCTCAGTCTCTTATATCTGATTTGCTATTACGTTCCTTAGGGTAACTCCATTGGGAATCAGAGTGACATGTCACTCCCCAATGTCATGGAGGAGATCATTATTTGGGGCATAGTATTTCTGTTCTCACTTTTCACAATCCTTGGCTGTTTTATTCTATTATAGGAATCTAATTGACTCCTAGTAGATTTGAAAGTAGTATAAAGATCTTGTACTTCAGTAGTTCAGTCCTCAGTAAGGTAATCAACCTTGATTCTCTACTAGCTAATTCTCTGTCTCACCTTTCTGAAATTAGGGCTAGTGTGACCCGGTGGGCGCAACACACAAGTTGAAGCCATACCCTGCCCCAAACCTTGCCATTGATTTATCTTTGGGAGATTTTATGTTAATTACGATTATGTCATTCCTTCACATTGTAACATTTTGCCACTGTCTTTGTATCCTTAAATGTCTTCTTTGGAATTTCTCAATAACAGAATTTTGCCCATCCCCAGTACTATTGTCATATTTTAGTTTCATAAAATAATGCAAGAAAGTAATAAAATAAATACTTGCCATTTCAATAGGGTTTATCTCACAATGAAATTTAGGCAAGAAGATACAATCATGCCCTGTATTGTGAATAAGTGCCTCCAGTGGAGAAATTTGATTTGCAAAATCATCTTGGTGACTGAGGATGTGAGCCATGTAGCAGTTTGTGTTGTTAGCTGGGCAAACAGGTTTGCACTTTGCTTTTTTGCCTTGAACATTGAAACCCCTTTCTTCAAGAAGTGTTTTTTGAGTCCCTTTGGTTCCCCATTCACTGTGGTCATTTTTTATACCTGGCCTTGGAATAAAGGGTTTAAAACAGATTGGGGAATTATGGTATCTTTCTGTTAATGTTGCTGTCATATTGCACCCCTTTAGGTAAATTTGTATCCAACCGGCCTCAACTCAGGCTTGGATAGCACTTTGACAATTTCAATCGAAGGGGATCGTTGTTAGTGGCTAGGTCCAGGCATAGATAAAAACCCAAATACATCAAGGGATTTCTGATTTGCAGTTGCTTTCTTATATCGACATTGTGTGTCAGGAACCATACGCTGGCAAGCCCGACTATTCATTTCAGCCCACTCAGCCCAACTCCACTCTCACTCGCTATTCAACATAATGCCCTCAGCCCACGGACTATATGTACCTCGTGTATCCGTCTTGGCATTACATGCCCCTGTCAATTCACTCCACTCATTTACATCACATTCCATATGCTCACTATTCCATTCCATCTTCATTTATGTTTAATATCCTTTCATTTACGTTCCATTCCATTTTCATCTATTCGCAATCCCGCTCAGTATTTTATGTCCGATCTGTTATTATGTTCCTTAGGGTAACTCCATTGGGAATCGGAGTGACATGTCACTCCACAATGTCATGGAGGAGATCATTATTTGGGACATAGTATTTCTGTTTCTTGCTTTTCACAATCCTCGGCTTTCTCATTCTATTATAGGAATCTATTCGACTCCTAGTAGATTAGAAAGTAGTATAAAAGATCTTGTACTCATAGTTCAGACTTCAGTCAGAAAATCAACCTTGATTTCGACTAAGGTGTCAAGTACACGTACCGAAGACCCGATAACTCGGCGGTACCGACTAAAATACTCCATTAGTAACCAAGCACGA
>QLPI01004432.1:0-15863 GCA_003314275.1 Chroogomphus rutilus | reverse complement strand
TGACAAGCAAACGGTTACCGTGGAGCGTAATATCTACTTTGACCCGTGAGCTTCTCGTATCGAGGGGGAGGATTGGCAGGTAGTCGAAACGAAAACTGACTTACCCATATCCAAACCAACTGTTACCGCTGCACCCCCAATCACTGAAATGAATCCAACCGATTCCGAGAGCGAAATACCTGCAAAACGTATACCCAAACCTAGTCAGCGCATCCGGGACATTCTAGAAGGTCATGGCACCTCAACTCACAGAGTATCTGACCCTGCTATCGCAACAGGAATCCAACTGCCCACCGTCACCGAGAAAGCTACTCAAGTTCTGGAGGGAGAAGGATTAGCTGATTGGATGATGCTAACAGAAGACGCAAATGAGTACTCACTAGTGGCCGAAACAAGTGAGGTTGAGGCCATAGAGCCCCGATCATTGGCAGAAGCAAGACGCCGTCCAAACTGGGAGCTATAGGAGAGCGCTATACATGAAGAATTAGCTGTACTAAAGGAGGCTGGGACTTGGGAACTCACCGATCCACCTAAAAATGCTAACATCGTCGGCTCAAAGTGGGTCTTCCACCCCAAAAAGGACGCTGCAGGCAACGTTGTCCGCTACAAGGCCCGCCTAGTTGCACAAGGCTTCTCCCAAGTCCCAGGTGTTGATTACTTCGACACTTTTGCTCCCGTAGCCAAGTTGGCCTCAATCCGAACTGTACTAGCCCTAGCTGCTGCAAACAATATGGAATTGCATCAGATAGACATTAAAGGCGCGTACTTAAATGGCAAACTCACCGAAGACAAAACCATTTACATGGCACAGCCACCTGGCTATCACACTCCCAACTCCTCAGGAAAAGTCTGCCACCTAAAGAAGACGCTGTACGGGCTCAAACAGTCAGGAAGGCGATGGTATCAAAAACTCGTTGAAATAATGACTCACCTAAATTTCACTCGATGTGATGTTGACCAGGCCATATTTTTTCGCAAGAATGATCACGAGTTGACCATAGTACTGGTTCATGTCGACGATTGCACCATTGCCGCGTCATCGGCCGACCTGATTGTTGGTTTCAAAAAGGGCATAGCTAAACATGTTGAAATAACTGACCTAGGCGAGTTGCACTGGTTGTTAGGCATAGAAATCAAACGAAATAGCGAACGACGTACCATTCACCTGTCCCAACAATCGTACATTGCCTCAATTCTACGCCGGTTCAACTTCGACGAGATCAAGCCCGCGTCCACACCCATGCAGCATGGACTGCTCCTATCCATGGCCGCGACCCCTAAGACAACGACCGAGTGGGCCATCATGCACAATACACCGTATAAAGAAGCAGTCGGATCACTGATGTACGCTGCACTTGGAACCCGGCCTGACATTGCGTTCGCCGTCCAATGTGTGTCACGCTTTTCGACGAAATATGGACCTACACATTGGAACGCTGTCAAGAGAATCTTTCAATATTTGAAAGGGACGGCTTACCTATGGTTAACGTTTGGCCATGGAGATGGAGGTTTGACAGGATACGCCGATGCTGATGGCAGCATGGCCCACGATCGACATGCGATCTCCGGATACGCGTTCATTATACATGGAGGGGCAGTCTCTTGGAGTGCAAAAAGGCAAAATGTCATTTCATTGTCCACAACTGAAAGTGAATATGTTGCAGCGACTCATGCAGCAAAGGAAGCACTCTGGCTTCGCTCCCTCATAAGGCAAGTTTTCGATGTCGAGCTTGCACCTACGACCTTGTTTTCTGACAATCAATCCGCGATCGCGCTGGCAAAAGACCATCAGTATCACGCGTGTACAAAGCACATCGACGTACGTTTTCACTTCATACGCTGGATCGTCGAACAAGGAGCGATTCGCCTCATGTACTGTCCCACCGACGATATGGTCACTGATACGTTGACTAAAGCCTTGCCATCCGCGAAAGTGAAGCATTTCGCCGTCGAACTTGGGCTATCAACGGTTTGAGGGGGAGTGTTGGAAAAGCAGACCGCTGCGCCCGAAATCCCCGATTAGTAAGCAAGGCCATTATTGGCCGTTTTAGGTCTTGCGCAGCTGCAAGACATTCCTTTTTATTCGACTTATATATCATTTATTGTCTTCAAAGATTATAAGTAGTTACATTTTATGTACAGTTTCCCTCAGTGTTTTGACATCTCGCAAACACTGAGGTAAGATACTATTCGATGGTCATATTATATTTAGCTTACCTGTACGCTACAGATATATTGTTGTATAGGTAAATAATAGTGTTTTGACATCTCGCAAACACTGAGATATATTGTTGTATAGTCTACATATTTTTACAACTTGATCTCCTAGTTCTCATCATTCACGTATCCAATGTACTGTCTACAGCATGTATCATGAGTCTATCTTTCTCAGAGTCCGATGCTGGACATGGCAGTGGTGATAATTGTTAAATTGAGAACTATACAAAGTCATGGGGAAACTTTCATAATATTTGGGGATGTAGAGGACAAGTTATATATTATTCTATGCTTTCCATGTGAGAAGGTTTGCGTCCGTTCTAGGCATTTCTGGTCATAAGGTAGAAGACAAACGGTTTCCGCTATAGTCACGTGACTCAAATGTCACATTCCACCATTTTGCACAAGGATTTGGCAACATCGACAAAAAAATTATTCTGAGACCACAGATCAATGGCATAGAACTATATGTACATGGTCTTGGTTTTACTTTTTGAAAAAAATGACCATTGCAAATGTAGTATATCCAAACTTTCAAACATCCCAAAATTCATAATCACATTTTTAAGCAGTCTGACACTGTAAAAATTTTTTGGTCATAAAATTTTTGTGCTGACATAAGCACCCATATAAGGAAATATTCCATATATAGAAATACATTCCCACAGATAAGGTAGATGACATATGGATTCCACTAAGGTCACGTGACTCAAGTGTCATATCCACCATTTTGCAAAAGGATCTGGCAACATGCCAGATACTATTCTAGCTGAGTTAGACAAGGCTCATATTGTATAGTGTAATACAATCATTTTTTCCAAAAAAATTGCCATCTTCTATAGCAGAATACTTTTTTTTTTCAAAAAATTTTTGGATGATGAAATTTTTTGCGCTGTGACCGTGACATTGTCACGGTCACGTGATGTAGCGGAAAACCGTTTGTCTTCTACCTTATCTATAACGGTCGCGAGCTTGTTATGGCAGGGTGTAGGAAGATAATATGAGACAATAACATCAGGAAACTCTAAATTTCCTTAAAAACGACTTTAAGGTGCCAACCTTCCTTAATCAGCCTTAGAAATTGCCTTAAAGAGAGATGTGATATAAGGCAATTTTAAGGCTGATTAAGGAAGGTTGGTCCTTAAAAAGCTAGGTCTTTCTGATACTGCAAGCACTTTAACATCATTTACGACCATCTTCATCTCCAATAAAAACTCATCAAAAACCCAAACTCCTTCTTGTTTTTCCCGGTTGAATGCCAGTTCAATCTCCCTCATACCACAATACCATAACATGATAGTCTTCATTTTGAGTTTTTCTGGAAGGGTGTTTGCATTTTCAATCCAGGTTTTGACAATGGTATCTTTGTAGAGTATTAGGTTAGCTCTTTGATAGCTATAGAAATATATTAACCAAATAGTTATCTAATTATAAAATAACTCAGCTTGTTAACTCATAAGCAAACTTGAGAAGAACAATACCTCATCTCAAATTACCACTTTCATCTATACCAGTAAGAGAAGTAATCCATTCAAAAACATTACAGGTTGGGCCAGATAGTTGGAAGGAAGGAGGGAAGGAGTGCTGTGTATGAAGTTTAACCATTAAATAATTGAGTCTTGGTGACTTGTGTTAAGATTAGGGTATATTTTCTAGTCCAGACCAAACAGTTATGTTAAGCACACATTACCAAGCATCGGTTCACTCCATCCTACCGACCAAATACTAAACATCTAATTCCACGCACAGGTGACCAGGTTATTTACAAGTCACTTAGTTCATTGGTCTCGGCTTGGTACATTCACTATTCACATTTTCCTTTATTCATCATCCATTATTTCCCACCTCGCTTATTCTTCTATGCCCTGCTCCATTTTACCTTGGGACATTTCTATTGTTTTAATTCAATCACAACCCTATTGTTTTATGTTCGGTCACATTCTATTGTCTTATTTTTGGTCACACTCTTATTGCTTTATGCTTGCTCATATTCTATTGTTCTATTTTCATTTATGTCCATTGGTCTATTCTTGATCATTGTGGACAATGCTTCTACATGCTTTCAATACCTTATCCCTTTTTCATACCTTATGCTACCCTGCTCCACCTCCAGTTCTTAACCTATATAAGTAGTGTATGTATGTAGATAATTCTTCATTCTGATTATCAACTTTGCAACCTCCATATCCTCCTGTCTGAAGTGCTTACTTGGGCCAACACCCTCAGCACCCTTCTGAGTTAAGGATGGCACAATGCACGAGTAGGTTGAACCCAGCCACGTCTGATCGGTCTACTGGACTTAGCTGATACCCAGTCAGCATCGTGAAGTTGGTACTTTTGCATTAGTACTTGGCCCATGCAACCTTGGCACTTTTGGTGCTTGACAACTTACTCCAGTGGACATGATTAACCATCCACCATTGTCAACAGTTTTTCCATTGTTATCATTCATTTCCATTGTTATCATTTTTCTCTATTATCATCTCCTTTTAGAGATACTTATTTTTCTTATTAACCTTTCACACATATAAGTAATCTGTTAAAATTCCAGTCACTTCAGTGCTTCACAATGAACACTGAAGTGAGTATCAAATCTTCTATAAATCTCACCATTCTGATTTACAATAGTATTTTGTGTTTAGATGGAGACTTCTAAATAATCAGAGTGCTTTGTGACAAACACTGAATATTCTGCATTTAGCCTTTTAACAACTTGTCTGGGGGAGAGAATCCTTTGTAAAGTCTAACATCAGATGTGTAGGCAGTGAACCCAGGCTCTTCTCATCTGACCTGGCTTTTAGTCCTTTGAGTAGCCATCTGATCAGTACTCAGGTCACCATATGCAAACAAAGGTGATACATGTGTGTTTTGATCCCCTCTAGCCTTTTTCCCTCCACCTTCCTTCTAGAATTGCTAGTAGATATCTTTGAAAAAGAATGTCCTTTAGGAGACCTCTTTCTCAGAGATCTAGAGGGTTGTTCAGGAGGAGCCATATGGTTCTGAGATATCTCTCTCTTTCTCCTAGTATTTCTGTTTCCTATTTAAAGTCTTTTGGGGCCTTGCCCTATGTAAACTAATCTACAAGTGATATAAACTATAGTTTGCTATGTTCATGCCCTCAAAACACATGTTTAGCATATGTCCTATGTGTATGTGCACCTTTCTAAAACCCTGCTGTTTCAGTCCACCCATGACATTCTTGGTGAGCACATCTAGTTGGGAAATGTGTTGGCAATTAGCAAATATACTATTTATAAACATTGGTATTATTTACAAAACTTTCAATGAGTGTATGATATGCAAGATGATGAAGACAAAACATATGTATGATTAAGCCATTTTAAGCCATTTTTGAGTCAAGCCAAGTCATATGAGATGTATGCACCTCTGTCAGGTCTCGGTACTGCCGATGGTGCTGTCAGAACTGGCCAAGTCCTGCAGGCCAGTCGGGGTGGCTTGGCTTCAACGTACTTGTGTGTTGCACCCTGCCTCCTGTGTGTGCCACTAACTTGTAATGGAAAAGATACTCGGGCAGATGCCGAGGGTGTCGGCCCAAGTAAGGACTTCTGAACAGAAGGAAGAGAGTAGAGAGGCATAAACCTAGTTGATACTCAGATTGAGGAACTATGTACACGCATCTACTACTTATATAGGCTGAGAGGTGGAATGTGGAATAAGGGTGGCATAAGACATGGAAAAAAGAATAAGGTATGAAGACCATGTGGAGGTATTGTCCACAGCGATTGGAATAGAATAATGCAAGGGTAAGACAATGAAGTATAAGCAGGTGAGATTGTGGGTGTTACGATGTAGAGAAAGGATGTAATCGTAATATATATTAATCTCCCAAAGGCGAGGCAATGGCGAGGTTCTGATTGGGGCTTGGCTTCAACGTATTGCATTGCGCCCACTAGACCGCACGGTCCCCAATTTCGTAAGGGCGAGACAGAACAGAAGTGAACAGAGGAACCTTAGTCAAATCAAAGTTGATTTTCTGACTGAAGACTGAACTATGAGTACAAGATCTTTTATACTACTTTCTAATCTATTAGGAGTCGAATAGATTCCTATAATAGAAAGCCAAGGATTGTGAAAAGAAAGAAACAGAAATACTATGTCCCAAATAATGATCTCCTCCGTGACATTGGGGAGTGACGTGTCACTCCGATTCCCAACGGAGTTACCCTAAGGAACATAATAGCAGATCGGACATAAAGGACTGAGCGGAATTGCGAACAGATGAAAATGAAATGAAAAGATATTAAACATAAATGAGGACAGAATGGAATAGTGAGCATATGGGATGTGACATAAATGAGTGGAGTGAATTGACAGGAGCATGTGATGCCAAGATGGATACACGAGGTGCATATAGTCTGTGGGCTGAGGGTGTTATGTTGAATAGCGAGCGAGAGCGGAGTTGGGCTGAGTGGGCTGAATTGAATAGTCGGCTTGCTGGCGTACGGTTCCTGACAGTATCCCCCCCTTACGGCTGAGTCCCACAAGGCCGCGGAGATGAAGTTCTAGAACGGTGGCCCTGTTGGAGTTCGGAAGTGCAAGTGCATATAAGAGAAGTCGTGAGGGAGTTTGGGGGTAACCATCATCGACATCGCCAATGGAAGGATACTATATCAACCCTGCCTACATGCAAAAGCTCATGGGTTCTAACCCCTCGCCAATCGCCACCTATCTCCAAGGTGAAACGCATCTGCCCGTCACCGTCCTGTCCCCCTTGTCGTCTACCATCGAGCGTAACCAGGTGCTACTCCAACAGGATCATATCGATGTGCGAGAGCCCTAGATCGAAGGGGCACATTCGAAAACTGTGAAGGTGAGTAAGAGTTGCCTCGGAATTAAAGTGTTTATTGATTTTTTGCTTTTGCAGTACGCTCGTCTTCAGATGAGGAATGACGAGGGTGACGTGAACAGCATGTTCTATCGAAAGGCGAGGTTGGGTGAACAAGATGACCATACACCCTGGTCTCATGGTTTCATCGTCAGGAAACCTTGCAATCACTGCAAAAAGCGGTGCAACACGTGCCTGAGGAAGTGGGATTTAGATTTGGATCTGGGTGCGTGCGTGTGGTGTGCTGAGAGGGGTGTGGGTTGTAGCATCAACGAGAGAGGTCGGGGTACGAGTAAGAGGAAAGGCAAGGGGAAGGTTAAGGAGTGGAATCCCGAGGATAAGGGAAGTCTGAGGTCGGAAAAGCGAACAAGGGAAGGTATGCCAGAAGATGAACATGAAGATGATGGTGCAGGTCCCTCGAAAAGGCCAAGGTTGGAACCCAGAGTGTGTACCCCCCTCTTCCTCCCTGACCCCCATTCCCCACAGCCCCCTCTACTACCTAACCCTCCTCATGAGTCTTCACCTCCACCTACTGTGGCACAGACTCCACAGATCACTGTCTCGTTGGCATCGCCAGCTCCTCCACCACCTCCACCAACCCCTCCACCGCCTCCTGCACCAACTTCTCCACCCCCTCCACTGCCTGCGCCAACCCCTCCACCTCCTCCACCACCAGCTCCTGAGGTCATGCTACCTCCCAGAGTCGTGCCTTCTGTACCTCCTGCCCCTTCACCGGTCATTGCGTTGACCGCCGCCCTTTTGGCATTGCAGCGGTCAATCGAAGAGCATCACAAGGAGCTTTTGGAACACAAGTTCCAAGTGTCAGAGAGCCGCATGACCAATGAGGAATTGCGAGGCGAGGTCAGTCAATTGTGAGGTGAGGTGAGGGAGTTGCGGATGCTGTTACAGAATCAGAGGTTGCAGAGTAAGGAGTTGTCAGAGCTGCCAAGGGCGTGTGGAACTTGGGAAGGTTGGATGACTGGGGGTGGAAATGCGAGGAATGTCTTTGATGACTTGGATGGGGAAGGGGAAGTAGAGTTGGGCTTGTAGAATAGGATTTAATTGTAAATAGAACGTCAATTTGAAGTTTGGAATAGAGTTGAAATGGGATAAGGAGTGATGAAATGGAAACTGAAAGTTGAACTTGAAAACGGAAAGAAGAAGCTGAATTGTGAGTTGAAATGAGTGAATCGGAATTGAGGATTTTTTTTTTGAACTTGAAGACAGAGAGAACGGAACTGAAATGCGAGAGTGATAATGAACGGAATGAGCGAGAGTGAACAGAAGAGAAATTGCGAGGTGCTTATGGAATGGGTAATGGTCCAGGTTTGTTAGGATACGACTTGTGAAAGTCTTGAATGAGTTCTGAAGCGTGGTTAAGTTCTGTTGCAAGGAGCCATGTGATGAGATTATGAGCAAATACAGTAGGATTGAAGAATTTTCTTAGGCAGCTAATTATTTTATTCTCCTCAGTATAGTCAATAACTGAACAGTATATTCGAAAATATACCTAATTATTTTATTCTTACAAAAGAAAGAAAAGAAAATTAGCCTCAACGGCTTGTACAATATATAATACAGCTCACCTCCTCAGTATAGTCAATAACTGAGGAGGGAGGCTTCTGCGGGTCGTGTCTCACCCGCGTATACCTTGCAGCCAGCCCATGACCCTATCGAAGGTTTGAGCCAGTCTGCCGGTACCATACCCAGGGAGCCGGCCACGCTAGTCGCGTCGTGCGTGGACAAGCGCCCGTAAATAGCGTACATAGTAAAACACAAATAACCTCCTCAATAATGAGGATAAAAATACAAAGAAAATTGAGAAAAATAAAGGACTCAAAAGCGCACATTTTGATACCGAAATCGATATAATAATACAATATATTGAGGTTGACCTCTCAGGGGTGAGATGCTAGTTTGCACCCAACACCATGAAGTTTCTTCATCGGTGCCTTCATATTCTGCCCACTGCACTAAGTACAACAGCCTGCATGCCGTATGTCGATTATCGATTTTCGAGTCCAGGATCTCGGATATCTCGAATTCGGGTTCGCCATCAATTATGACTGGAGGCGGAGGTGGTTGAATGTGATTAGGAATGGGGTTAGGAGTGGCTGGCTCAAGCATTGAAACGTGGAATACAGGATGTACTGCGTTCATGTAGCCTGGGAGTTTCAGAGTAACAGAGTGAGTACCAGGACGTGCAATGATTTCAAATGGACCCAAAAACTTCTCAGCTCGCTTTTTTGTAGGACGGGTGGTCCTGAGAAATTTGGCTTTGATAAACATGAGACTGCCAATGGCGAAGTCTGGAGATGGAAGTCGTTTGGCATCAGCTGAGGATTGGTACATTTGTTGAGCATCGAGGATGTTGGTTCAAAGTTGCTGGTGTAACTCGTCCAGGTCGACTATGAAGTCTTGCGCTCGTGATGAAGTGAGGTCAGGTTCAGGATGAATGGTGAGATTGGGATGATAGCCTTTGTTGGCAAAGAAAGGCAAGATTCCAGTGGTGGCACTGGGAGCATTGTTATAGGCAAAATCTGCAAGGGGTAATAGCGGGGCCCAGTTGTCTTGTTGATAGTTGTAATAGACGCAGAGGTACTGTTCTAATGTCTGATTAGTACGCTCGGTCTGGCCATCGCCTTCTGGGTGATAGCCTGAGGTGAAATGCAACTTCATGTCAAGGGCCTTCCTGAGAGAATGCCAGAAGTGGGACACAAATTCTGAGCCTCTATCTGAAGTGACGTGAGATGGAATGCCGAGTTTGGAGAATACATGAAGTACGAAGAGTTCTGCGAGCTAAGAGGAAGTGATGGTGACAGAAGTAGGAATGAAGATAGACTGTTTGGTGAAGCGGTCGACTATGACTAGGATGGCCATGAATCCCGAGGATGTGGGAAGCTGCTCAATGAAGTCCATGGATATCGAGTTCCAGGGTTTGTCTGGCACTGGAAGCTGTTTGAGTAATCCATATGGCTTGTGACGTTGCGATTTATTCAGCATACATGTCGTGCAGGACTTGCAGTAGTCTTTAATGAATGAGCGCATGCCAGGCCAATTGTAGTCGCATCTGACGAGGTCTATAGTTTTGTTAATTCCGAAGTGTCCAGAAAGAATGTGATCATGCTTATGTTGTAACACGCATAAGCATAAGCCTTGGGCCTCGGGAAAGTAGATGCGATTGTCGAATAGCAACAGACCGTTGGAATTAGTCTGCCACTTTGGGTCATCGTTATTTGCGAGGTGTTTCTGGGCTAAGGAGTCAGAGGGAAGATGGAGTCTGATGTCATTCAGGATATGCTCGGTGTCCATAAGAGTCGAGGCCCTCAGGACTGGTTCGATGAGGCTCGTGGCTCGAAGGGACGTGGTCAACTGATGTTGAGAGAAGATGGGTCGAAGGTTCTGGGGATTAATGGTGGTGTAGTGGCTCATCCCCTCCTTAAGGTAGACGTCCCATCGTCTAGTGAGCGAATCAGGCTTAGTGCCCAAACGACCTGGTCTGAAACGGATGACAAGATTAAACTAAGAGAGGTATTCCGACCACCTAGCTTGACGTCTAGTCAACAACTTGGTTGTACAAAAGTACTCCAAGTTCTTATGATCGGTGATGACATTGACAGGGTCGCCGGAACCTTCTAAGTAATGATGCCACTTTTGAAAACCCTCGAAAATTGCAAGCAGTTCTTTGTCGTGAATGTCGTAATTGAGTTCTGGAGAAGTGAAAGTTCGATGCGACAGGATGAAGCTCGCCGTCTGGGGAGTGTTGGGAGAGTATAGCTGCTAAAGTGTAATCTGACGTATCTGTCTCCACAATCAAGGGCAAATCAGGAGTCCAATGAGTTAAAATGGGGGCAGACGTGAATGCCAGTTTCAGCTTATTAAACGCATCTCTACACTCCTCACTCCAGTTCCAAGCCAGACCTTTGCGAGTGAGTCAAGTAAGAGGAGTCGTAATAGAGGAATAGTTGAAAATGAATCTCCGATAGAAGTTCGCAAATCCGAGGAATGATTGAACGTCTTTGACTTTATGCAGCTCGGGCCATTGAGTGATACATTTGACTTTGTCTTCCGCCATCGTAAGGCCCTCAGGTGAGAGGATATATCCGAGGTATTCGACGGATGTTTGGTGGAAGGAACATTTGTCTTCTCGAGCGTACAAGTTGTGTTTGCGTAATTGTCGTAGAACTTTGCAAACATGTTTGATATGCGAGGATTTGTCATTGGAATAGATGAGGATGTCGTCCAAATAGACGATGGTGCAGTTGTCTAAAAGGTCACCAAAAATATCGTTCATGAAGCGCTGAAATGCAGCAGGGGCATTAGAAAGTCCAAAAGGCATGACAAGCAACTCAAAGGATCCATAACATGTCCTAAAGGCTGTCTTCCATTCGTCCCCTTCTGCAATTTGAACAAGGTGATAGGCGTGTCTGAGGTCGATTTTAGTGTATATACGAGCTTTCTTGGGGGTGTCTAAGAGGTCGGAAATAAGGGGAAGTGGATAACTGTCCTTCTTCGTGATTCTGTTTAGACCGCAAAAGTCTACGCAGAGCTGTAGGGAGCCGTCCTTCTTGCGTACGAATAGTACTGGTGCGCTGTGTGATGAACCTGAGGGTCAAATGAAGCCTATGTTGAGATGTTCGTCGATGAAGTCTCGTAGTGATTGGAGTTTGGATACTGAGAGGGAGTAAATGGGACCAAGAGGGGGCAAAGTACTGTCCTCAAGGTTAATCTTAAGATCGTAGGGTCTATGGGGAGCTAAAGTATTACCGTGCTGTTTACTAAAGACATCAGTGAAGTCATGATAGAATTCTGGAACATGCTGTTTAATGCTATCCAGGTTGTCTGAAGAGTCAACCATAGTGGAGCCTTGAGTGTATTTGTCGAGATCCACGAGGTTGAGTTGAAAGGCCTGCGAACCTTCTAGTTTGCAGGCATGAACAAACCCTTCTGCATTAACTAGGGCTATCCACGGAGCCTCCAACTTCAGAGATGGCAACAGATTGCTAGGAAGCAGGGTGCTGGACTGTGAAGCAGCGGTTGAGGCCTGAGGTGTCGGAACGGTGGTTGGTTTTGTAGACTTGAAGGTTATACTGCCCAATACCCAGTCAATCGATGGATTGTAGCAAGTGAACCAGTTGAAGCCAAGTACTGCGGAGCAACTGCTGTCCAACGTTGTCACATAGAAGGTGACATTCTGAAGTTCGCCGGTCAGAAATCGGATCGGAATTGTCGTAGTCTGAGTGATGACAGAATTAGTAGAACCATCAAATAATTTCAATGGAATAGCAGGAACTGAATTAGTAGGCAAAGAATATTTCTGCACAACTCGTGATTCAATAAAGCAGTCTGAAGAACCACAATCTAAGAGCATAACAAGAGGAAGTTTGGAAATAAGAGAACAAGACAGATTAAGTATAAGCAAAGTTTTTGAAGTTTCAGAAGTAGAAGATACACGAGAAATAGCAGAATTAGAAGAAAGGGCGTTCAAGAACAGCACATGAGAGAGGCTAATGCAATCCTCAGCTCATGCATTTCCAAGGTTGCAGCTCATTTTTTCGACTCTGTCGCCATGTTTTCTTTGGCATTGGTGTCGGAAGTGCTTGCCTTGGTTGCACGTGCTTTCGTCATTTTCTTATTGTTGGAGTTGTTGGATTTGTTGTTAGAAGAAGAGGTTGATGAGGATTGGGAATTGGATTTGGGGCAGTCCTTGACCATGTGACCTTTTGAAGCACACAAGAGACAAAGTCCTGCGTCGATTTGCCTTTGATGTTCTTCAGGCAATAGCTTCCCATCTTTTCCGAGCTTGGACGCAATGTCGTTAGCGTTGTTGTTATTGTTGGAAGACTTATCGTTGCCATTCTTCTTCCCCCCCTTCTTACTCTTCTTGTTGTTCGAGTTGTTGGAGTTGGAAGAAGACTGATGGTTGTTGTTGTTGTTGTTGGAGTTGGATTTGGATGAGGACCTGTTCGGCTTTGAAGGATTTCCAAAGTTGTTGAACTCCTTGCGTTCCCAATATCTGCTGTCGATCTCGAGTGAATATTGTCTGAGTTCAGCGAGAGTTTTGAAACGAGGGAAGTTAAGGAGGCTGTCCTTGATGCATCTGGCCAACCCCTTGTATGCCGCATGTGTGAGGGTGGCATCATTCCCCTGAGTAGGAGTGGAGGCTCTGGCAAAGTCGATGAAGTATCGTGCCACATGATGGTTGTCCTTCATAACTATCTTGCCAAGCTCAATTTCTGCTTGCGCAGCGCTATTGAATGGGCCAAAGTTGGTCTCCAGCTCTTGACAAAAGTCCCTCCAGACCTTAAGCCAACTAGGCTCAGGCTGGATTTCACCAAGAATCGCAGGTTCGAAATATTGGAGCGTGGGGCCTGTGAGGTACGAGATGGCATATTGGACCTTTGACGCATCCATCAAGAATGCAGACGGACGGTCTCGAAAGTTCAACGCACATTGTAAAAAGAATGTGCAAAGCTTAGCTTGGTTGGTACCATTGTAAACCTCGGGCTTGTGAACCTTGGCATGGTGACCAGGGTTTGGAGAAGATCTAGGAGGCTGTTGGGCTAGTCAATCAACGAGTGCCTTGACGATTTTGTCTGAACTGGAAGAGGAATTAAGGGTCGGATTAGGATTAAAAACATGAGTGGGGTTTAGATTTGAAACACAAGTGGGGTTTGGATTTGAAACTTGAACAGGGTTTGGATTTGGCTCATCGTTGTCGTTATCATCGAGTGGGTTTTCTTCGTCATCGTCCTCAGGTTCAGGAGGAAGGTTCCCTCCTGACGGGCCAGCTTTGCAAATTGAAAATTGTTCTGACAGCCGTCGAAGTGAGGAAATCTCCTGCAACTGACTAGGGACTTCTACGATGAAAGGTAAACTGCGAGTAGTAGAGCGGGTGTTCATGATGGTCGTGATATGCAAAGATAAAGTGCGATCAAGTATGGTAGTCAGAAAATACTGTTACGATGTAGAGAAAGGACGTAATCATAATATATATTAATCTCCCAAAGGCGAGGCAATGGCGAGGTTCTGATTGGGGCTTGGCTTCAACGTATTGCATTGCGCCCACTAGGCCGCACGGTCCCCAATTTCATAAGGGCGAGACAGAACAGAAGTGAACAGAGGAACCTTAGTCAAATCAAAGTTGATTTTCTGACTGAAGACTGAACTATGAGTACAAGATCTTTTATACTACTTTCTAATCTATTAGGAGTCGAATAGATTCCTATAATAGAATGAGAAAGCCGAGGATCGTGAAAAGCGAGAAACAGAAATACTACGTCCCAAATAATGATCTCCTCCATGACATTGGGGAGTGACGTGTCACTCCGATTCCCAACGGAGTTACCCTAAGGAATGTAATAGCAGATTGGATATAAAGGACTGAGCAGAATTGCGAACAGATGAAAATGAAATGAAACGTAATGAAAAGATATTAAACGTAAATGAGGATGGAATGGAATAGCGAGCATATGGGATGTGATGTAAATGAGTGGAGTGAATTGACAGGAGCATGTGATGCCAAGACAGATACATGAGGTGCATATAGTCTGTGGGCTGAGGGCATTATGTTGAATAGCGAGCGAGAGCGGAGTTGGGCTGAGTGGGCTGAATTGAATAGTCGGCTTGCTGGCATACGGTTCCTGACAGTGGGAAAGAATAGAACAATAAGGAATGGCCGAGAATAAAACAATAGGGCTGCAGGTAAGTGGCAAAGAATAGTGAACGTCCCAAGGGTAAGCGAGTGAGGGGAAGGACAGGGAGTGTAGGGATGATAAAGAATAGGGGGTTGGGGAAAGGATAATGAACTAGGTGATGAACCGGGTGTACCAAACCGAAACCATGCACCATGGGATGGTATGAGTAAGGGTCGGTCAGTCGGTACTGCCGAGTAAGTCAGAGCATAGTGTGTGGTTGTGACAACCTCTTGAAGCATTTTTTATTGAGTAAAGTCCTCTGTCTATCAGTCACCACCCTTCTATTACCTATCAACTATCACCTGTTATCCTATCACCCATGACCTGTCATCCTGTCTTCTCATCACTGACTTCCCATCACCCACCTACTGTTGACCTATCATCTGTCATCTGTCAACCCATCATCCATCCTACAGGCTGACAGTGTATCTCATGGGAAATATTTAGTCCACCCTTCTATTAGCAGTTTGACCCCCAGACTTAACAACAAGGGAGCAAATGAGGTTGAAGAAGAATGGCCGAAGAACAAAGTAAAGTCTTGCTCCTTGTTACCACTTTCCAATCTTGGACACCTCCTTTACACCCCCATTCTGTCACCTCTCCTCCTTTCCCCTCTGACTCCTGTGCTAGCAAGGACTCCACCCACTACCTGTGAGGATTTCAAGCAATCTCACCAGTGTTTGTGCTCAGGGCATTAGCAAAAATACCTGAACAATGCCTTGTAAGACTAGCATAAGTCTTTTGAAAACTTGAAAACTAATATAAGTAATTATAAGAATAAAGAAAAGCTTTTATAGTACTTGTACAACCACTGACACTCAAAGTCTGCCTATTTTGCTAATCCCTTTCTATAGCTCCAGAATTTATTGGAATATCTTTCTTAGTATATAATGGATTTTAGATTTACTACAAATGATATTTGCATGAGCTGATTCCATGATTTCAGCAATGTTTCCATTTTGACCTCCAAAAATTGGCTATCCCCTGAATTTAGTCCTAAAATCTTGAAAAATTGCCAGATGCTTCCTTTTAAGTATGCAGATATGATTCCATAAAAAATTGAACATTTGACAACACAATATTTCACAATCAAACTCCAAAAC
>QLPI01004430.1:2670-20110 GCA_003314275.1 Chroogomphus rutilus | reverse complement strand
ACCGAAACAACACATAGAACCTATGCAACGGCGTCGTTTGGAGGCACTGTCCCAGTATCGTCACCAGTAGCGGGACAGGTGTTAGGACACAAGGTACGTAAGGTGTGAATCAGAACATGACGATTTACACACTTGTTTTCTTGTCAGAAGAGAACGGCGTGGGGAGGCATACCTAATAACTATCAAGGAACTCCTCAGTTTCCGGTTCTGTCCTACTTCTCGGTGTGGGATCAGTCCGATCAAAAACACGGCCAACTCAAGATTGTTTTTCTTGTCCCAAGTTCGTTTAAATATTGAGCCGATGCGAAGCCAAATTGTCAGGTAGCATGGGTATAATATTCAATCGGAGTGACTTGGTGAACAAACTCTCATGTGAGCAGCCAAAATGTTTAATGAGAAGTAGAGGGTATTGGAGCATTCCAGATCCATGGGGTTGGTTTAGAGGACAGCAAGCGTACCAGTCCCGTATCGCTGGTTGGGATCCTGGGATAAATTATGTAAGCTTGCGTATGTTCTACAGATCCTCACGAAACGACCTTCCCTCCAGCTGTCTATTTTTTATTTTATTTTTCATATTCCAGTGCTTAATTTCTCGCCATGGACATCATCGATTATTGTTCCTCCCAGAGACATCTCCAATGATCATGCATCGGTCTTGCGTCACACATCGGTTGATGTAAGACGGTGTCACATGCCATCGTGTGAACGAGGGGCTGTGTTCGACTGGCCGACTGTCCGACTTTTTTCTATGTTGTTCGTTGTCTTGACTTTGAATAGCTCAACCACCGCCACCGTTCCTTTTTTTTTCAGCAACTTGGGGCTGATTCCAAGTAGTCAATTTCACCAATTCAATCAAATCCTTTAGTTGAGGGACGAGGCGGCAAACGGTTACTTCAAAAGCCTCAAGATCACCTCGGGGCTGCCACCAGGGATTCATGCTATACCCATTCGTAAGAGGCGCGTCCATTACGCGGACAAAGTTCCTGCGATTACGTGGTGGGCACCTTTTTTTGTTCTCAAGATTCATTTATCACCTTTGTGATAGATAATGCAGCCCTAAACAAGACTCTTTGAAGAACTGCTGGCCCGAAGAGACATTAAGAAATACTACTCAGTGAACTTTATAACCATGCTCGGAACAAAAAAAAAGAAAAAAGAAAGTGATTTTCTTTTCATATCCCAGTAGTTTTTTCATCTATTCCTTGGTTTACAACAGGCTCAATCTTTACCAAAGACCAGCCTAAGAGAAAGCTTTAAGTTCCGAGATAACTTCGTGCCTTGTTTCATAAACGCGCCTTGTCCGAAACAGAGCAGCTTGTAACGCTGGAAGAAAATAAAATATCAGGCAAGCATCTATGAGGAATTCTCTAAGCACCTATACCTGGGTTCGATCTCCACGTTCTTTTTCTTCTTCTTCCCAGTACAGGATGCGACACCAGTCCCACCAAAACGTACGACACTCAGGATTGCTTTTACCACCCCAAAGTTTCTTTTTGCACCAGCCAACCAACCAAGGTAAAACCAATCTGCACAAAAACGGTATAGCCATGTAATTCTCTTGAAGACCCTCCTTTGGTGATATCAGTTTGAATTGGTTTGCACGAATCCTGATTCCGGACGTGTGCCCATGATTTGACTCAGGCAATCATTGGGAGCCTGAGTAGCCTGAGTAGCCCGAGCTTTGGCGGACAGGGCACAAGGTATGGATCATCTTAAATTTTATGTAGATATGATCCTCTTACGAATTCGAACGTTCTAGCTAGCTACCAAAGTATGTGACTTTGCTTTATCTGGAATAGAATGCTGCCAGAGCACGAACCCCATTGCTAAACTCCTTTATATTAAACTCGAATAGAATTATTATCGTCCAAATCATGCGATAACGACCACAGTTCAAACATGCAAATTCTGCGTCTACAGCAGAAGAATTCCACTGTAAAAGCGACAGAAGGTATAGATAAATTCGAGAAAGATCGTATTAGTATTTTTTTCGTGATCATGACCCAACTAGAGCAAAAAGAAAAGAAAAGAAATGAATGGGCGAAAATATGAATTGGACGATCGGTAAAGTATGCGAGGTCGTAAAAGGGGACAAATCTAATTCAAAGTCGAGACGCAGACTTCTTGGCCCATCACGCTGACGGAAGGTATATGCCCAGCCCAGCAGCCTGTACCTTGTCAGGGGCTTGTGAGTTGAACATGACTACCAAGTCCAGCACGCCTCGGCGGGTCTCGTCACCAAGCTGGTCAGGGCCATCCGGGTTGAGCACGTAACTAAACACAGAAAGCAGTTGGTCAATGTATGGACCAAGCGCGCCGGGTTTCGATTGGACGAGACGGAACACTGCACGGAACACCGGGCGATTTTCAAGATAGTCGTTTTTGAGGGGCAGTGCAGACATGAAGGTGGGAAGCACCTACCGAGGTAAGATTGAGAAGCAAGTCAGCATCAGCGGAGGTCGACGAAGAAAGTTGGTTGATACAAACCTGATCTAAGGGCACTGCCTCTATGTTTTTGCATATCATACGTGCGACGGCGCCAGTGGCATTGTCCCGGGCGTTTCCATGTACCGATGGCGCGCCTTCCGGGACTTCGAATAAGGGTCTCAGGGTGGCGAGAAGGTGCATGTATTGTGATGAAAGATCCGCATCGGAATTCTCGATCAACATGCCCGAGGAATAAGCACTGTTGCTTCGGACTTGGAGATCAGCATCTCCAAGAGAAAGAACCAGCAACTGAAGAATCGGCTAGCGACAAGGGGTAAGCCATTGTCATGCAACAAGATATAGAATTTTCACTTCTGTGAATGGCGTAATTGCGCTCTTCATGCCGCCAATGATCTCTCCTATGCACCCAACCGACGAGGTTCTATCGCTTGTGGAACGGCCTTTACCCTATGAAGACATATGTTAGGGGAAGATTCATGATGTAGCATAGTCGCTTACATAATACTTGGTGATCAAAGGGAAGAAGGTCTTAAACGGCTCCGTGAATTGTTCACCAAGTGCATTCGCCAAAGCTGATACAACATCCGATGCCGCCGAAATCAGCATGGAATCTTCTTCCGCCTGATCTTCCGGAAGTTCCTCATTCTCCTCTTGGTCGGGATCCATCTGGCATACAGCCTTTTGTTCTAGAACCTGACCAACCATCTCGAAAATTTCCTTGACATCTGCGACCCCTTAGTATCGTTTAAACATGTCAGAACAGGTTAACACTTACGGCTTTCCACGAAAGCTGGACCAACCTCGTTGATAGTCTCGGCAAGACCAACAAACAGAGTAGAGACCGAAGTTCTGATAAAAAAAAGAAAAGGATTAATTCAAGTTCAGGTCAGGAGATAAACATTAGTCAGAAAAGAAGTATCGCATTTGTCTCATACGTCCTTGGACGTCGAAGTGAGCTGAGTTTACGAGAATTTCACATCACATTAAAGTAGGAACGATGTGCCCACAAATACAACAATGAACGGTTTACTCACTTCTCGTCGTCTTCGGCAAATGTCTCGATTATTTTCGGAAGAATGTGGTTGACCAGGTCACGAACGTTCTGGTGGAGCGGTACCCGCTATAACAGTCAAGCCCGATGTAAATAATCCTACCAACACTCTAGAACCGAATCTGATGACTGAATACTCACAGCAGGTAACCCAGCCACCCACTCTGTGGGTTCTGAAAGCTGGTAGAAGACTTGGATGATTGCGAACAATGAATCAAACGCCGACTTGCGCACGCCGTCGCTGTAGTGGTCCAACATGTTGAGCAGTTCAAGCGTTGCCTGCTCTACGTATGGAAGGAAATGGCGCTTCGTGGCAATGAAAATAGACCCAATTGCGCTGGCAGAATTTTGCTTCTCGATGCAGATGGCTGTACTTGTCTTCAAAAGGTCATCCAGGTCAACTTCCTCTTCGGCATCGTCGTCGGTGATGGGAATAGCACTAGAGGAAGACTCGCCAGTTGCAAGACTTGATACATCCCCATTACTAACTGATGAGGTCCCACAGTTGAGAATTAAGCCAATGTCAACATAATTATGACTCACACTTCGTATCATCTATGCCGTGTTCAGCTTGTTGTAAGCTGCTGATAATCGCGGGAACCACGGTAGGTAGGTACGGTGCAAAGTCTTCCCCAAACACATCAGAGAGCACTTCAAAGATGATGAAGCTGCACTCAGAGAGACGCGCGTCCCCTGACCCAATGAATAAAAAGGCCTGCTTCATGAGGTCTGAAAAGTAAGGCTGGAAAACATCCTTGCCGACGGCTTGGGCGAATGTCCCAATAGAATCCATGGTGATGCCCTTGAGCTCGATCGTCTCGGGCGTATTCTCCAATGTAAGGAACTGCTGCACTTTGGAGATAGTCGTCTGGAAGTACGGCAAAAAGCGTTCCTTGGAAGAATGGGCAGCGCTACCGATCGCCCCCATGATAACAGATTTGATTTCGATCGGAACTGTGTCGAGAAGTGCAACGAGGCGCTCCATAATCGGGTTCAAATACGGCTCGACATCGTTCGGAAGAATCTCGAGCATCGAGTCGAGGGCAATGCAAGCGTACTTTTGGGTCGCGGGGTCACTCAGGAGGTTTAGGATGGTGGGCATCAATACTGCATGGCGTCCAGCGCACTCATCCTCACAATGTTCACAGAGGCATCCAACGGCAGAACATGCCGCTTTGCGAACTTCAGAATCCGGGTCTATCAGCCCACGGTCGATAATCTGCCACACATCAGACATGTGTTGCGTGAGGAACTCGGCGATGCCCTCCACACATGTACCAAGCATCATCAGGGCAGCACGGCGGTGGCTAGGGTCGGTTGATAACATGAAGTTGTAAATCAGGTTTCGGACAGGCGGGAAAACTTGCGACGCGGGCAAACTGAGCGCGAGTACGTCGATTACGCGGAGGGCGTTCTAATACCTTTATCAGAAAATGGAAACTATCTGTGGAGACTGGGATGAGACTCACGCGAGAGGGCGATTCTTCATCAGGATCTTCAGGGATGGGCTCAGCGACAATTGGGAGGAGACCCTCGAGCATAGGAGCTGCAAGGTTGTTGCTCTGAATCTTGGACCGTTTGCTGCGACAGCATTGATGTGAAGGGATGTAATGATAGAAAAATGCACAACGCACTATTTGACGGTCCAGTTAAGAGCATTGAGAATCATGTTACGGATGTCCTCCAACACTCCTTTGTTTCCAGCATACTGGAGCAAAAAATGGACGAGCTGCGGAACGTGCTTCGAAAGCAGGGGAGTTTCCTGAGTACAGAATCAGGGTTGTCCCTTGCAGGATAATATGAAACTGACAGTAATCAAGAGTGTGTCAAAGACATCGAAAATCTGGCGTGCACTAGTCTCGTTGCCCGCCTCTATAATCTGACCAAGAACGGTCATCATACTAGGCAAGATCTCTTGATATTGTCGCTGCAACGAAGATTAGGGTACATTGTTATGAGAAATAAACTCTCACGTACAATCGCGTTTTTCTCATCCACATCTATGTACTCAGCGAATGCACCAAGGGCTCTGTGAGGCACATGAGAAAACAAACAATACATATGTTATCCACTAACCTGACTGCTGTCACTCTAACCTCCAAAGACTCGTTATCGTGGGCAAGGCGCGTAAAGAGCTTGAAAAAGTCAGGCATTTGGCTGCCCAACTCCAATCCAGTCTTTTCTAGGATCGTGCACAGAGTAAATGCTCCGGTCTCACGCTGAGCGACGACATCGGAAGTAGAGGCTTGAATGAGAGCCGGAAATAAATCCGACCATTGCCCTAAAGGAATCTCGATCTCGGCGATGGCAGCAACGACGCGTGCTGTCGCATGTCGTACAAGTGGGCTATAATGATTGTGAGCCACCGCTCTGTGAAGAGTTTGAAAAATGTCATGACACACTTCTGTTCGCTAAAAGTGACTTCAAGGATCTTAGATTTGATGGTCTCCCGGGTGTCTTGAGGAACCGCCTCCCAAAGAGTACCACTAGCCTTTGTTGTTCGTTTTCGTAGCTCAACGGCAGCTAGTTGTCGGATCTATCAAGAAAATCAAGCAATGTCCTCTCGACGCGAGTTGTGCGTACGGTTGTTTCAGGTGAGGTAGCAATTATCTCAAACAAGGCTGGGATGCATAAGGGATTCTTGTAGTATTCCTTGCTCAAGCTGGCAGTTGCCTAGGAGAATAGTAATAATCATGAACAGTGGCAAGGGACACTATAAGGAAGACATCGTACAGCCTTGATAATGTTCGTATCTGGCGCGGTCGTCTGCAACAAGAGATTGTGTAGATTTTGTACGAACGTGGGCTGAGAGATGAGTGTGTTAAAAGCTATAATGCAGGATAATTTGGGTGACGCACGTCCATGTTGGTGACGATAAGAGTCGTGGTACGAAGTAACCCACAGAAAAAAATTTGGGCGGGATCTTCCTATACCGAGCCGAGAAGCCGGCGCAGTCAGCGGTTCCACTGTCCAACATTTTATTTACAATTACATTTCACCGAAATAAAATAGTTTCTCATGGAGCTCTATATGCTTCGACACTTTCCAATATTAAATGAGTTTCTAGCATAATTATGAGTGGTTTCTTCTAACTGCCTTGCTATACCACCCGTGTTTTCGTGGTAGTTTGTATTTGCCCATTATTTCATGCAAGATCGATTAAATTATCATCAATAGTGACAACTCGTTCCTTGGTCCATCCTAGTACAAGAAAATTGATATTATCCGCTCCACCTCGTGATAGATTATCCTCACTAGATCAGTGCCATGTAAGCCACACATCATCTCGTCAGGCAAGTCCGGCTGCAAAAGCCCATGTCAGTCCATTATTTTCAATATCGTTTTCGAAGTCGAGATGTACGTTCTGAAATTAAAGAGATAGTCCATTCACTTTTCCATGAAATCTGACTATGTCAATATATTGAAAGATTAAGGAAAAATCATACATTTTTTCGCCTGTCATATTGAGCCTAAATAACTAGAACATCCGCTATGTGGCGCAACACGCCCTCGCCACGTCTGTGTAATTTGATATCTTCAACGTCGCGGCACACTATCACACCGTGTGTGTTGAAAATTCCATCTATAAACGCCACATGCTTGCGCAATTGCGGCAGCGAGTTCAATGAGGCCACTAGAGAAATTTGTTTCGACGATAGACAAGGGGGATTAGTATGGGGAGATATTTTCCCCTTTGGAGAGGATGAGGGGATGCTGGATGATGTATCGATTACGGCAGAAACGATGTGAGTTGTGTGTTTCTCCGGTATGCTCAGAGAATCTAGACGTGCGGCGCTAGAGTAGGCTCTTTCGAGATCTATGATTCTTGCTTGCGACGCGCGTGATTCTAGATATAGTCGTGTGACAGCATAGGTAAAGAAAACTGGGAGTACGATTGGGAAAAATACCCAGATCAACTATCATTTGTGGAAGAGGGTAAAATGATGACGTGTCAATTATCAGTAAGCAAATTACACATACTAATTGCACAGACACCGGAACTGGAATAAGGAGGGGCTTTGGTTTCAAGGAGCGAAAAAATGCCCAGGAAAACAGCCTTCGAAGAGGAGATCGTGGAGGCGACTCTGTAGGAGTAAAGGTCGTAATTATAGGGGCATACTGCTCGTCTAGATCTCTAAGGTTGCTCTTGTAAGTCGTTAGCGCAAAAGCTGTGAACAAATAAAAGGTACATTTTCAAACCCTTCTGGGTGACAAATGGGTCTTCAACTTCGATGGCAGCAGTCAAATATGGAACTGCTAGATCGTTCACTCTACAAAAAAAGCTGTTGGCAACAGGCACAAGACGAAGGAGGGTCCTTACGCATTAGCATATATTTCTATATGTGGAAAAAGAGAAAGCGCTTTGAAAAATATGCTTTCTGAGGATCAAGGTCAGAACCATGAGACACAAGATCTGAAAAATGTACCATTATCCGCCATGACTTCCAATAGCGGTCGTCGGGATGTAGACCATTCGTCCAGGAAGAAAAACTGTTTTCCCGTTCTGGAAAGAAGTTGTGGTCCAAAGGCGTTGAAGCAGGCAGAGAGGACTCCTGGGTATCTGGGTAAACCGACATGCGGTGTGGATATTGTAATAAAGTTATATGGCTCGACATTGTTGAAGAATCCACGGGCGTGCAGCATTCTGTTTGTTGGAGGAAGGATCAGTTTGCTTCGCTCTGTTATGGCGAAAGGATAACTAGCAACATTACCCTATAAGATAACGCCCAAGCAATCCCCCAAAACTATACCCTATAAGCGAAAACCGACTGACTTTGCGAGTACCTTCCGCTTCTGTACTAGTTATGTGCGCTTCAACCTATGTAGATGGAACGACGTCGACATCAAATCCTAACGACTTCACACAATTCACGGCGAACCTCATCTGCAACTCGTTCCGCGCCCCAATCAACCCCGTCATACGTCAGGTCGTCCGCATTGCTCTTGATAACGAGAATGTCTAGCTCAGGTCCCAAGTCCGCATCATCGCTGGGGATCGGGTACTTGGCCCTAACGAACCGGGCTAGTTCAGCCAGATTGTCAGGGTTACCCCACAAGCCATGTATGCACACTAGCAGGTGGACGTTCCGAGTCATCTCGAGTCTGAGAATGTGATACGTCTACGAATCGAAAGGTACCTCATTACTTATTGAAACATTAACGGGCGAGCATGAGGCATGAGGCTGCCTTATACGTGACGCAAGCCCGACTGCGTAACTGCGCCACGGCATTCGGTTCCTCCGGCTGGGAATGCTTGCACAGCTCCAAGATCCAGCCATCCGCGAATTTTTTGATTGGGTAACACACTTGTCGTTGTCCATTCTCTACAGCGTTCCGTATTTTAGGTCAGCCTTTTAAGTTCAAGCAGTCCGCCGGACTTCACTCTGAGAAAGCTGTACCTACATACTCCCTGATTCCGAAAATTAGATCAATTCAAAAACCATCTTGGAATTTTGGCAAGTGGCTTCTGCACAGGATTAGATTCGTAAACGCGTTTAGAATACCAAGGTGGCGATTAGCGCTGTGATTCGAGGATCGCGTGTGCCCAACGGAGGATAGGATAGAGATATGATTTAGGATTGTAGTATTAAGTTTGCCTGCGACTGAATGAAGGGGAGAGTTTTTATGTAAGTCATCTTAATGGTACAGCAGTTATTCCATCATCTTCCCACCACTAACGTTATGAACGTATGTCTAAAGAATCTTGCACTATCTGACAAACAAAGAAGTAATGATTCGTCACGGAAATCCACCATTTGAAGAAGCGATATCCAACGAGCAATATGGATCAAGCGGCACTCAATTGTGTTGCTATGTTATATCGCAGATATGTTCACTAGTTGTCCGACTCGGACTTGAGGTTCAGCGATCATGCAGTTTTGCTTGAATCCATCCCCCGAAACCTCGCCCGAGTCGAGAACTTCCTGAAGAGCGTCAAAGTTGATCAGAGCAACTTCCAAAAGCATAGAATTTCAAAAATCTGACCAATGGTCCTTGCAAGTATTCTCGCTTTTCGTGCTTTTCCCTTGGAGATAAAGCAATTCACATAGCTGCCGTAAAGCGACCTGTCTTCCCACACTGTTCAACGACAATTTAGGGTAGAACCTGCCCTCCCAGAGATCACAGTTGTGATCATTTGGCTCAGAAACCAGGTGCCAATGATATTGGCACGACGATGCTAGAATTTATCAATTCCGGTCCGACGCGTAGATCGTGCACACTATGGGTGCCCCCCATATGCGTATTCCGTATTTATAAAGTTAGTTTGAAGATAAGAACTTTTGAATGTACCCAAATACTTTGGTACTCGGTGTGAAAACTTTCCTATCACCCTTCTTTCTCTAGAACGGATATTATCATGTTTTGCGGCTTTGATTGCTTGGCACCGACGCCAAGTCCGAGTAGAAAAATCACCTCTTTTGCTTCGATGTGCATGGTGTATAGTATTCACCCTGAGGGTATGAAATTATATGTAAATGTTATTTGAGGAGTTTTGAGCCATAGGGTGATGGGGAGTTGAGTTCGGGAGGCGGAAGATGGTTGTCAGGAGACGGGGTCAGGGGGAAGTTGAGATGGGAGAGTTGAGATGAGGGGAGTTCAGATGGGAAGTTGCAGTTTTTATTTGAGCTCTGGGCCAGGGATGATGTCGGAGAGTAGATGTTTGCGGCCTGGGTGGGTCGGGTGTGAGGCCAAGCGGGAGAGAGGAGAAGGAGGATGGACACAGGGAAGGGAAGGGAGTGAAGGGTAGGAGGAGGAAGGGGGGGGGATTTGTTTCTGGATGCAGGGAGTGGGGAAGTGGGAGGGTGGCCAATTGTTTTTTATATCAAGACATCAATACATTCAATGTTTTGACCGACAGCAATGACTGCATGCATGTGTGATGATATAGGGAGATGAGATAAGATAATGATAATTTCCACCAATGTCTTTTGGATATTTGGATCCAAATTGGATGTGGAGCAGGTGGGAGTAAACCAAAGCTCCCACCAAATAAATAGAACAAAACAGCTCCCACCAAATCTGACAAACATATATGTATGATAAACTTGTGTGAAGGGATGTGGGAAGGAATGGGAGATGAAGGCTGGCTGGTGATTGAAGCACTGAATGATATTTGAGATGTCTAAACTGTATCAGCAACTTCTGAGACAAAAAGAGCCTGTGCTCGATGTGGTGGACCTACCATAATTAGGGAACGGCACAGGTCACCCATGGGGCAAATGTGGGTGACCCACACCCAACCCATGGGTTTTTTCCCATGGGTTGACAGGTGTCGGGTGTGTGCCACACCTGCACACATGCGGCGTGTGCGTGTCATACATGTGCACGTACGGCGCATAGGGCATGTGTGGCATGTGCATGTCATCCATGTGTGCATTCCATGCGTGCGTGTTATCCGTGTGCACGTGTGGGATGTGGGTGTCATATGCGCATGCGGTATGGCACATAGGACATGTGCATGTCATACGTGTGCACGTATGGTGCATGCAGTGCATGCACGTCGGGCGTGTTCATGTCATCCTTGTGCGCGTGTGGCACATGCATGTCATATGTGCATGCATGACACCGTGGGTTGGGCCGGGTTGCGGGTGCTCTCAGCTTGACCCACACCCACACCCAAGGACACCCGACCCGGTGACCCGGGCAGGTTGGCCCAACCCGTGCCATTCCCTAACCATAATCCAATCCTTAACATGCCTCAGCATGTCATGAATGTAATGTTATAGACTTTGGGCCACAGGAGGCAGTATATCACATATCACATATGGTAACTGAAACCAGACTTGGAGAACAAAAGGTTTTGATATGTATATTAGCTAGAGTATTTATAAGAAAAAGGTTGTTGTTAAGTCTCGGTAATGCCGATAGTGCGGACAGGAGTTGGCCAAGTCCTGCAGACCGATCAAGGTGGCTAGGCTTCAACGTGCTTGTGCGTTGCACCCTGCTATTCCATGCATGCCACTAATTTGGACAGAAGAAAGACCCAGGAGGGTGCCGAGAGTGTCGGCCCGAGTAAGGGACTTCAGACAGAAGGAGGGGGGACTAGAGAACATAATCCAAGTCGATATTCAGAGTGAAGAACTATCTACATACATTTGCTACTTATATAGGTTAAGAAGCAAGATGTAGAACAGGGTGGCATACGGAATGGAGAACAATCAGGTATGAAGAATCATGTGGAGGTATTGTCCACAGTGATCAAGAATAGAATAAGAAATGCAACTGAGAATAGAATAATGAAATATGGCTGAGAATAAAATAATGAGAGAGTGGGTGGAAATAGAACAATAGAAAATGACTGAAGATAAAACAATAGGGCGGTGATTGAATAATAAATGAATAATAAATGGTCTGAAAGGAAAAGGGTAAGGGAGGGAATGGGGGATGAGAGAATAGTAAAGGATAGAGGGGATGGGGTGAGGGGAATAAACCAGATGATGTACCAAACGTACCAAGCCGAGACCACATACTAGTGAGGAATGACTTGTCACTGGCTTGTGGGATTAGATGGTAAGGGTCAGTCAGTTGGTATTGCCGAGTGAACCAGAGCTTGGTATCGTGGACTTGACAGTTGTCTGTCATACCTTCTACCCTTATCTGTGTGTCAAATCTCATTTCAGGCATTGCCAAACTCACACATTTACCACCAAATTGGTCAACATGGCAAAAGGATGCAGAGGTGATTCTCAAATCTGAGGATCTTTTTAGCATGGTCAATGGAAGTGTCACTTTACCCTCTGATCCTACCATTATGGCAGAAGTGAGATGAGTACATTTATGCTATCATCTACCTCCTTGTTGATACTGATAATGATGGCAGGGAAGGTCTAATAAGACTGATAACTGACACACAGAGCAACAAGTGCCTTTGGGGCTTGTCAATATGGATGCTAAAGACAAGACCCAAAGGTGTGCAATGGTGCGTCGTTATGGGCACTTATTTAAGCGCCAGAGAACGCAAATGCAAAAGAGAAAAGCACAAAAGAGAAAACACAAGTGCAAGAATAAAACACACATGCAGGGGAATAAAATCATGCCCTAACAGATAAGTGACATGTTATCACACAGCTTTCACTTGGTTCAGAAGCCTGGCCTCTGTTAAAGGCAGAATTTGAAGAGAATGTCACATCAAACTGTCTTAACATCTGTAGCAGTTTCTATAACATCACACATGATCCATCCAAACCTCTCACTGAATTTATAACTACAATTCAAATTACCTCTCATCAACTTGCTGCCATTAAACACCCACTTCATGACATAGAAATCTCTGACATGATCCTTCTCCACCTCTATGAATCATTCTCTCCTGTCTGTTCTGCTATCAAAGTATGATTAACTAAGCTTTGATTCACTCAGGCATACTAACCAAAGTCCTTGCCATACATGTATGGTGAACAAGTCAAACATTCACAAGTCACTGACATTGTCAAAATATGATTCACTGAGCTTCAGTTTGCTTGGTTATACTAGCCAAACATCCTCAGTATAATTCTGCATATAGTAATCAAGTCAAATATTCACACATTGGTCTTGGCTTGGTACATTTGGTTCATCACATCCCTTATCCTACTTTCTTCACTTTATTCCTTTATGTTCATTTCACATCACTTTGGTCCTCTTTGGTTTTGCATGGGTATGTATGGTCATTCTCCATGTCTCTTTATTTTATTTTACATCTCTTATACTACCTGTAAGGGTAACCCTTTGAGCTATTCCAGTGTTATCTCATAGGACTGAGCTAAGCAGGGAAAATCCAAAGTTTATATAACTACTGTTGTAAAAATAGAGTACACTTGACACACATCGGAGTAACTGCCTATTGTTCTTTATTGTTCTCCCAATTAGTCACACTCTGTGCCTGAACTAAAGACTATAAGTAGTTTACATATATTATCTGCACTCTTCAGCTCTTCTGCTGAACTTACAGTTGTTGCAGGCTTACTCTGACAATAGGGTTGCCTTCACAACAGGTTATGGGCCCCGCCTGAATGCTCACCCAGCTTTACATAGCCTACTTGACACTTCTCATTCAGTCCACACTCACCTTTATCCTATGCTGTGTCTAACACCCTACGGTCCCTCATTTCAGTCGAGAAGTTTGACAGGACCAACTGGGAGGACTGGCTCTACCAGCACATGGATGGCACACAGCAAGGAATACCGAGGTTTGATCGCTCGTAATGGTGCAGGTGCAGTACGTGCACTCATCACATTTGCCTCTGTTCCTTCATCACCCACTCTCCAAGCCCTCCTCTGGGTGACCTATTCGAAGAGTGTGCAACTCTACGTTGCAAACTTTGCCCATCAGTTTGACACCACCGGGCTTTCACCAATGGGTTTGCCACTCCAAACGCATATTCGATGGGGTTTTCTGCATGCATCCAAATCATATTGACTAGCAGAGGCATCGGCTCCCATAGGCTACACAAGCCTGACAAACACCATCCTCGATACCATGCCAGCCTGCCTCCTGCTCTCCATTGCAGTGCATCCTCACCCTCTATTCGTGCTGCTGCTGCACCATACCCACACCCTGGTCCACTCTCACCATCATTCACACCTACCGTGTCCTCATCACACATCACAGTTGCCATCTGCCCCAGTGGCATCTGATGCCACAGCAGACATATCATCACCGACATCGAGTAGTGGCATATCATGCAAGGCCAGCACAGCGAGGAGCATGAGCAGGAAAATGATAACGAGCAGGACTGGGACAACAGTGCAGATGCACACTCGGACGATGCCCTGTGTACATGTTGCTAGCGCATACCTGAGCACCCAACCTCATTCACCGTCCTCCATGGCAAAAGCCACTGGCACACCACATAATGTCCCTTTGCCATCCGCCAGCCTCTCGCCATGTCATCCATCAATGCTGTTCCACATGGGGCAAGACAGAATGCTACCCTTCTTGGAATTGGCTTTTTGGTCGTCCTGCCCCTCAGAGTCCTTATTGCTTGCTGTCTATGGACATTCACCAACAAGTGGTTCTATCTCTGTGTATTTTTCAGTTCCTTGTTGCTGAGCCCATCATCATAATTGGCTGGGTGAATGGATACCAGGTGACGAATGATACAGCCAAATTCTGGAGGTGGCATCACTGCATTAAGTGATCTACACATGCACATAGCCCTCTAAGCCTGCATGTTTTTGTCCTATTGTTCCAGCAAGCATGACATGTTTTTTGCCACATCCCTACCTGGCATCCCTGTTGAGTATGACAGTAATATGGCCATGCATGGGCCAGAAGGGACCAGCTAAGATCCACCGTAGCAGATCTACAGAACCTGGGTGTAATGACACCCAGCTTAGAGATGGATGATGCGCCAAGACACAGGATTAGTATAGGGATTAATAATATTTATTATTTCTGGATAGTGTTAAGTCTCGGTAATGCCAATAGTGCAGACGGGAGTTGGCCAAGTCCTGCAGACTGATCAAGGTGGCTAGGCTTCAACATGCTCGTGCATTGTGCCCTGCTGTTCCATGTGTGCCACTAATTTGGACAGAAGAAAGACCCGGGAGGGTGCCGAGAGTGTCAGCCCAAGTAAGGGACTTCAGACAGGAGGAGGGAGGGCTAGAGAACATAAACCAAGTCAATATTCAGAGTGAAGAACTATCTACCTACATTCGCTACTTATATAGGTTAAGAAGCACAATGTGGAACAGGGTGGCATAAGGAATAGAGAACAATAAGGTATGAAGAATCATGTGGAGGCATTGTCTACAATGTATCAAGAAATGTAAGCAAGAATAGAATAATGGGATATGGCCGAGAATAAAATAATGAGAGAGTGGATGAAAATAGAACAATAGAAAGTGGCCGAAGATAAAACAATAGGGCCATGACCAAATAATAAATGAATAATAAATGGCCCGAAAGGAGACGGGTAAGGGAAGGGATGGGGAATGAGAGAATAGTAAAGGATAGAGGGGATGGGATGAGAGGAGTGAACCAGATAATGTGCCAAATGTACCAGGCCAAGACCACATACTAGTGAGGAACGACTTGTCACTGGTGTGTGGGATTAAAATGGTAAAGGTCGGTTGGTTGGTATTGCCGAGTAAACCAGAGCTCAGTATCGTGGACTTGACAGTATCCCCCCTCTAGCAGCTGAACCCATGAAGTCGGTAGGTGGAGTTTCAAAATAGAGTTCCGGGCACCGATGTGATGTCACAGATTGTTTGGGAAATTTATCAGGCTTCCCATCAGCCAACCATATCCATACCCCTATCAACATCATCTTTAAGCAAAAAAATGGGTGCTGAGACTGACGATGAAATGAAATGCTTCAAGGAGAATCTGTCAAGTACACATACCGAGATCCCAGTAATTCGGCAGTGCTGACCAAGCAGTCAGACTATGTCCACATACAAGTGCCCATGCTACGTGCAAGTCACTTGATACGCCGGTCTCGGCTCGGCACATCTACCATCCACATTCCTTGTTCCCATCCCTCATCTACTCTATGCCATTCACCATCCATTAATCCTACCATGCCTACTCCTCATTCCTCGATCTGCCTTACCTCGGGTCTTCCTGTCCTTGTTTTATCCTCAGCCGCAACCATTGTTTGTCGGGCACTCCCTATTGTCCTATTCTTGGCCACATTCCTATTATTCTATTTTTTATTGTTCTATCCCCGTTTACATTCCTCCATTCTAATTTTACTCATTGTGGACAATACCCACATGCTCTGCATACCTTATTGTCCCACATTCCTTATTCCACATGTTGCTTCTTAAACCTATATAAGTAGGGCATGCATGTATATACTTCCTCATTCTGGGTATCGACTAGGCTTAGGCCCCTTGTCTCCTCTCTCCTCTGTAAAGTCCTCTACTTGGGCCAGCACTTTGGCACCCCCCGAGTACCTCCTCTGTCCCAAATTGGTGGCACACACAGCAACACAGCAAGTAGGGCGCAATGCACGAGTACGTTGAAGCCAAAGCCACTACTTCCAGCCTGCAGGACTTGGCTGTTACCCGTCCTCATCCTCTGCATCACCGAAGTTTGACAGCTTGACAGAATTAACTTGCCCAGCAATGCCAGTGGGAGGAGAAGGAGAAGGTGGAGCGTGCAGTGCAGGAGGCTGCTGAGGCTCAGAAAAAGGCAGATGGGGAAGCTGCAAAATTAGCAGCAGAGGAGGGAGAGAGGGCTACTAAGACGGTGGCCGAGGCAGCGGTCAAAGCTGCAGAAGAATCCCATCTGGCCAGGGAAGCTGCTAAGGCAGCTGAGAAAAAACAGGCCGAATTGGCCAACTGGGTGGGAACTCAGGTTCCTGAGGACACCAACGAAATGGGGTCCCTCAAGAATGCTAAGGAACATATCAAAACACCTGAAAACAAGGGTGTCAAGACTGCTGGGGCTCCCAAAGACTTGGGAGTGCCAAAAAGAGTAACACGTAAGAGGGGTGTGAGTATGGAAGTGGGGCCCAGCAGGGAAACTAAGGGTGGTAGGCTATCAAGCGTTGGTTACTGATGGTCTTCGGTACTGCCGAGGGGTGTTGGCGAAAAGGTCGGGCGGACTATGGCCAAGTCCTGCAGGCCAAGAGTAGTGGCGTTGGCTTCAACGTGCTCGTGCATTGTGCCCTACTTGCCGTGCGTGCCACTGTATTTGCCACAGACAGATACTCGAGAGGATACTGATGCTGCCGGCTCAAGTTGAGGACTTAACAGAAGAGAAGAAGGTAGAAGGGCCTAAGCCTAGTCGATACCCAAAATGAGGAAGTATGTACACGCATGTCCTACTTATATAGGTTAAGAAGCGACATGTGGAATAAGGAATGTGGGACAACAAGGTATGCAGAATATGTGGTTATTGTCCACAACGAACAAAATTAGAACAAGGAATGCAAAGCGGGGATAGAACAATAAAAGACAGGATAATAGGATCGTGATTCAAGATGGGACAATAGGGAGTGGCCGAGTATA
>QLPI01004423.1:0-33350 GCA_003314275.1 Chroogomphus rutilus | reverse complement strand
CTTACCTTCTTCTCGCGAAAAGGATGCCCCACCAATCGTGCACGCCGGCACGACGGCTAGGATGAGTGTAGGGGTTGTCTACCTTCTTCTCACCACCTCTTTCGGACAAGACCGTGGGGGGGAGGGATAATGAACAAGTGACGCAGGCGCTTACATGGAAGGGTGCTTTGCTTCTCCAGCCCGGTAGTTTGGATCACCCAGTAGAGAGGCAACAGTCAATGAGGACATTGACCTTAAAGGGGGGGGTAATGTCATGATTTCCCTACTCCTCCCTTTCTATTACTTGTTATTGGACTCCGCTACTCCGCCAGACTATATGTATAGTTCTTAGATAATTAGTTAAAGCTCAGTCTTGAGCTGGTCAATACACCGACAAGTATCATTGCTCATTTCCCTCTTCCGCTCTCCAGTATTGAAGCTCTTGTTGTTGCTGACAGCTCATCAAACTTGATGATGAGGCCGAATGTCAAGTACATGTACCGAGACCCGTTTATTCGGCAGTGCCGACTGAGCAACCATCCTATATCCATGACCAAGTGTCCACGCCGCATGCATAACACTTGGTACACCGGTCTCGGCTCGGCACGTCCACCATCCACACTCCTTGTCTTCACCCTTCAGTCCATCTCACCTTGGGACCTCCTGTCCTTGTATTATCCTCAGTCACGACTCCATTGTTTTATACTCAGCCACTCCCTATTGTCCTATCCTTGGCCACGTCTCTATTATCTTATCCCTTATTGTTTTATCCCCGTTTTGCATTCCTTCATTCTAATTTTACTCATTGTGGACAATAACTGCATGCTTTGCATACCTTGTTGTTCCACATTCCTTATTCCACATGTTGCTTCTTAAACCTATATAAGTAGGACATGCATGTACATATTTCCTCATTCTGTGTATCGACTAGGCTTAGGCCCTTCTACCTTCTTCCCCTCTGTAAAGTCCTTAACTTGGGCCAGCATCACCAGCATCCTCCCGAGTACCTGTCTGTTGCAAATCGGTGGCATGCACGGCAAGGAGGGCACAACGCACGAGTACGTTGAAGCTAATGCCACTACTCTTGGCCTGCAGGACTTGGCCATAGTCTGTCCAATCCTTTGACAGCACCCCTCAGCAGTACCGAAGTCCGTCAGTATCCGAAGCTTGACACCGAACCTGCTCCTGAACTTGGGAAGAGTGCACTTGGGAAGCATGTTTGTGGTGATGAGGTGGATGATGAGGATGTCATGTCTTGATGGCCCTGCAAAATCATCAAGACTGCAACAGGGAAAGCCAAGGCAAAGGCATGAGTGTCCAAGACTAACCATGCTACCTGTCGCCATGCTTCCAAAACCAGCACCCTTAGTTGTGATCCTCATGTGGCCACTGGATCCTTGCATGGGACATTACTTTCTGCCCCATCCGCATCATCCTGTGCCATCGTTTCCCAGTGTGTGTCTGCTACCATCTCCACTTCCACCACTGCTTCAGCCTCAGCCATTGCCTCTACCTCCGCTATTTCTCTACCACCTTCACCCAACAAGTGCAAAGGTGCCGAGGGTACCTGGAAGGGCTGGAAGGGGGATGTTGCTGTGGAAGAGGGCAAGGGTGTCACTCCTGCAAAGGAGTTCAATGTCCACCTCTTCCATGGGTTCAGGACTCAAAGCGGGAGGCAGTTTGATGGTTGACAGGTGCTCCTCCACTTTGAGCTTGGGACTCAAACTGGGATGTAAGTGGGCAGTGGCTTCATTCAAAGACATTGATTCTACCAGCAACACTCCCCAACCCCAATATTCTCAGTGGGCTGCATCCATTGTTTCTTAGACAGTGTGCATGCACCCACCTGACGTGACCGAATAGGTATGCCCCCTGCCCTTTATGATCACCACTTAATGGAACTTATACACTGTTGCACACAGCCAAACTGAGTTAATATATATATGCACCCCACACCGCAATGACATTCTTCAACCACCGTGCCAACTGCTGCATTGCCCACTCTGCAAAGGTGGTCCGTTTGAAGCCTCACCCACCATCAGTTTCGATTTGTTGTCACACGTCAACCACTATCAAATGGTGAGCAGGTCAGCATTCATGCACGACCACCGCTAACCGACATAATGCCCCCAGCATGCTCCTATCTGACATGGTGAGTGGGACCACGTTCATGCACAACCACTGCTAACTGATGCCAGCACCATGTACCGTCCCAAAAAAAAACACGACAAATGTCTGGCTGCGACGATGACAACCTACATCTATCATCTACCATATCAGTTCATTTTCGTACATTGTTGGGTCCTCCATCTAATCTTAGGTGTATAAAATTTTGTACTTATATATACTGTAAAACAATATATGCTGTTGTGATGTGACATGGAATCTAAGTGCGGTATGCACTATTGACCAAACACGTTGTTTGCATGTGTACTAACCCTGACTCACATTTGCCCTGTTTTCAACCTGCCACACATATTGACCTGTTCTACACATTGTGCTCCTTTCAATTTTCTACTCCACCTTTACTCTCTCAGGTATGAGATACTTCATTATCTTCTCAACATCTCAGGCTAATTGACACTGTTCTGGTCAATTTAATTGACTGACAGACTTCATCTCTTCTGCTTGAGCTTTGCTGGTCCTCCAGGTTTTCAGGTTCTCTGGTCCCTCTGGTCTCTTGCCTCTTGCCTCTTGGTTGGCTCAGGTGATCAATTAGTTACATATTGCTCACTAGCATACCCACCAGCATCAATGGTGGTGGGGTCTCACATTTTTGTACAGGGGTATCTAAGGGGTAGTATTAAATCTGCATGTCAGGCACTTAGCTAGATACTTATGGAAGGGTTTCCGGAGGTTTCCGAATGGTTTCTGAGAGGGGGTTCGGTACTCCAGAGGCAGAGGGACTAGAGGTCGCGGGTTCATGGATGGAAATGGAAAAGGCAGAAAGATGGGAAGTGCCAGGGGCTTAGGACTGTTCGCGGTATTAGGTCGTATGACTAGTCGTTCGAGTTGTTCGAGGTTGCAGGGACTTGGCTTCAACTTGTTATAATAGATAGACTGAAATACTATCTCAGTCTCTTGGAAAATAGCTCCTATTAGAAGTATTTAGCTATCTGAAATACTATCTAAAAGAATGGTCAACAATTGTATGAAATATAAGAATAAACTTAAACTCATACCTTAGTCTCTTGGAAAAGAGCTGAGGTCACAGAGTCACACAACTGCAAAATACAATGGCAAATTCAAACTCCAATCAAAGGCAGATATCAGGGATAATAATGAATAAAACCCATACCCCTGCTCCAATACCATCAGGTCCAGGTTGCCAGTGATCATAAGAAGAGATGTTTGGGCTGAATGTCAAATCCTTAACACTCCCCCTCAGTCCAAATCATCTGTTCTATCCCTGACAGCTTGAATGTTCAGGCAGAACACCAAATTCTGAGCACCCCCCTTGAGTCCAAACCGGCAGGTGTCATTCCAAGTGATCCAATGAATTGTCCATATAACCACCTATAATGGTCATGCTCAGTTTAAAGTCTTAGCAGACTCCAATCCAGTTTAAAGTCATAGGGGACTCCAGTCTAGTTTAAAGTCATAGGGGACTCCAGTCCAGTTTAAAGTCATAGGGGACTCCAGTCCAGTTTAAAGTCATAGGGGACTCCAGTCCAGTTTAAAGTCATAGGGGACTCCAGTCCAGTTTAAAGTCATAGGGGACTCCAGTCCAGTTTATAGTCATAGCAGACTCCGGTCCAGTTTAAAGTCATAGTGGACTTGGGTCAAGTTCTTCAGTTTATAGTCATGACGGACTCAATCCAAAAGTTCTTCAGTTTATAGTCATGATGGACTTGGCTCATGTTCATTAGTTTATAGTCATGATGGACTCAATCCAAAAGTTCTTCAGTTTATAGTCATGATGGACTCGGTTGTACGATATTCAGTTTATAGTCTTGATGGACTCGATCCGACATTCGGGGCGATATCATATCCAAAACTCCCCCTCAAACCGGAGGTCAATCGGTCACATTGTAGATGGTTGTTAAATGTCATCCAGTTTCACCCTTCTTTCATTCGGTCTTTTTCAGCATTTGCACGATTGTTGTTCGCATGCCCTTTGTGCGGATTAAGGGACCATTGTATGTAGAAACTGGACCATCTAGCATGCGTTTCTTATCGCCGTGCCCCATGTGTTGATTTTTCGACTGATGGGAGCCAGAACAGGGTTCTCCCATGAGTCCCAGTTGGCATTCGTTCCGTCTTTCTTCTCTCATAACATAGGAATTTTAGACCGCCATAATGCAACATTGCACTCCCAAACTTATCGGGAATGGCCATGGATATCTTAATGGTCTGTGGCAGCTCCAGCCTAGCTAACTCAGTGATCTTGTGAGCCTTTTGGAAAGCCTTTGTCTTTGTAATAGCTGGAGAAGAAAATCTTGATGCTACTTTTGGGATCATTCAAAAAAGCATCCATCATCAATTCCTTTGCCTCCAACTCTGTCTCATACTTGGCATCGATCTCATGGATTTTGACTCGGGTTCCTCATCACCAAAATGCCTGGTTAGTGGATTTGGGTTTGTTTCTCTTGTTCATCATTAAGTTCTTCTTCATTGTCATCGTTGTTGTTGTCATCATCACCCCCTTCTTTGCCCTTTCCAAAGCGAGTATTTTTGGTGTGATGTCCTTGAGAGAGAACCTGTCGATCCTAGGGGTGTTGGGATCGAAGTGATTGGCTCATCTTAAGTCCTCTGTCCTCCCACAGAGGTCGCCTGCATGATTGATTTGTGAGTGCAGCAGGTACATCAGGTGGTACGGCCTCTTGCTAGGGCAAATTTTCCACAGGGACAGAAGATATCAGCTCTATTTGTAACTCAAACCATGCCTTTGGACCGTGCATGACAGGACTTTTTCCTGTAAAGTGAAACCAACACTTGTGTAAAGTGGTATCAATTCCTGTTGGCAGATGAGGAGTACACTTTCTGCATGACTACTTCCGATGGCAGGGTCATGCTGTAAGCGATGGATGTACTCTTTCAGCAGCATGCTAGCGATCCCAGATTGACGGTACAGCTCTGCAACAGCTATTCCATGGATGCAAACTGAGGTGCCTATTGAATCATGTGTACACATAGAATCGGCAGTGAGAGTGGGTGAGTTTGCAAGAGTGGCATTTGCATAACCTATTAGGGTTCGAGGAGAAGTGGGCATGTATGCCACGAGAAATAATTTGGGTGCGACAGTCTGTCACATTTTGAATGCCTCCAGTGAGGCCGCCTCCTCTGGTAGAAATGCTGCGAGTTGTCTGATTTGATATCAATCTTCATAGGTTTCTTTCTCTTTTTCGTATCCGACTCGCCAGGAGTCCCATGCTTGGTGGCGAGCTCAATGGTAGGGATGCACATGTTGATAGAGTTGTGCCAGCTCTTCCAAACTGCATTCAATCCTTTTGGAGTCCTTGTGATGCTCCTGAATGTCGAGATATGCCACACATGCCTGTCCATCCTCATCGGTTCCTACAACCAGGAGTGAACTCTCCCTGGCTCAAAAGAGCCCCCTTGCCAGCACCACCACCTCTGAGGGTGCTTTTTCCAGTCATAGCACTCACAGCTGCAGGATTACCCATAGAGTCTCCAATTAATCCACCTAGCAATGTGCCATCACATTGTTCAAGCCTGCCGCAGAATGTTCAAAAAAGCTCTTTTGTTGCATATTCTGGCACATCTCTCCAACACCAGCAGTATTCTGCTTTGATGTCTCCGAGTGTTTCGCCTGGATCGTACCATCTCAGCCCAGCTTCTTCTCATGACTACCCATCGTACAGTGGGTGTCTGGATTCAAATGACTACAGGGGACCAAATGGACACCGCCAGTTAGCTGTCATTCCCCATCATGAGCTTCCACCAATAGTGATCACTCAGCGAATTTGGAGGTTGGATCGGTGAGCCTCTTATGCTGTCCCCATTGCCTCAGGAAGAGTCGCCCCCCTGCATGTCAGCATGCCACCCTTCATGTAGATTTGTTCTGCAAGGTCTCTGCTCACATTACTCATATGTATACGCTTTCATCTGGTGTGTCATAAGGGGTTGTTCTCTCCTCATTCCGTGTCTGTCCTTGCATGGTCTCTGGTAGGTTATTCGTGTCTCTCGGATCACATCTGGCTGCTGCATATGCCCGTAGTGTGTCATTGGTTCGAGATACATGCGGTAGTGTCAGAGTCGTAAGTCGTAAGTGGGAGGGGCCACACATCACCATAACAGTCAGCATTGCCATTAACGATTCCCATCACACATGTTCATCGGCAGTGCTTCACTCCCTCTTGGATGCTGAGTCAAAGTTTAATCAATGCCCACATTTGTCTGTGGGGCTTTGTCTTTGAACCATATAGTATGGCCTTGCACATTGTGTGCGTCATGGCTGATTTTTGTAAGCGGGCACCACCCGCAAGTATGTTCACTGTCTGGCCTTCGGTTCATCATGTCTAGCATCCCAATAGACTGCAGCTAGGCTGTGATTAACAGGTGCCACCTGTGGCTCAGTTCCAGGTCAATTCCCAGCATCACCGGGGCCCATAACCTGTTATAATAGATAGACTGAAATACTATCTCAGTCTCTTGGAAAAGAGCTCCTATTAGAAGTATTTAGCTATCTGAAATACTATCTAAAAGAATGGTCAACAATTGTATAAAATATGAGAATAAACTTGAACTCATACCTCAGTCTCTTGGAAAAGAACTGAGGTCACAGAGTCACACAACTGCAAAATACAATGGCAAATTCAAACTCTAATCAAAGGCAGATATCAGGGATAATAATGAATAAAACCCATACCCCTGCTCTAATACCATCAGGTCCAGGTTGCCAGTGATCATAAGAAGAGATGTTTGGGCTGAATGTCAAATCCTTAACACAACTTATGTGTTGCGCCCTCCTTGATTGTCTGTCCCTAATTTCGGAATGTTGGAAAGTTTACCAGAACTGAATCGGAAACTACGACACAGAATTAAGTCGATATTCGTACTGGCAAATAGTCCAGTCGACTGGTGGCTTATATACATGTAACTAATCCTTGTACTAACTTTTGCCGAGTAAAGACAAGGGGGAGAAAAGAGTACAAGGGGCTAATAGAGAACGAAGAACAAGGTACGTGATGATCTTGCATGTCGTTTATCAAAAGAGCAGAACCTAGGTCTTGGAATCACGGAGTTTTGGGATTGCGGAACTCAGGTTGATGCAACAGATTCTCAGAAAGCAATTGTTTCAGGCTTTGAGCGGTCGGAAAGTCCCAGACATGGTGCAGGTGGTTGTGGGGATTAGTATGGGTTTATTGGAGACATGGGCCATAACAGTATCCCACCACTAGGACCGAGCCCTCGAGGTCCTAAGCTTAGTCGAGGTGGTAATTAAGATGGACATGACTGTGGGAGCTTTCTGATTGTTTTCTGGGATGATTGTCGATTGATAAGTGCTGATGGTCCAGTTGCCTATAAGAGGGGTGTCTGTAGAACTGGGAGGAGCCTTTCCCCAATGGAGAACATGGATTCCCAAACCTTGGAAAACCTCAGAGACTTTTCCCATATCCTCCTTTATGGTGTGGGGCCAGAGGGGGGTTTGGGAGTTGAGTTGCGGTATTTGCGAGTCCTCGATGATGAGTTGGGGACTCTGCATGTCTGCGCCATTAGGCTCCGTGATTCTTATGGTGTGTGGTGCCCTTATAATGGTTTTCTTCTTTTGATCCTTTCGTAGCAGGTTATCTTTCGAAGCGGTCATTGTCCGGGGGTGTTCCTTGCTGAGATCCAGAGCAGGATGTGACCTCTGGTGGTTCAGTGGCAGAGGCAGGTGGATCATAAGTACTTGATCGTTTTTCCGCCTACCTAGCTTGCTTGGATAAGATCCAGGAAGATTTGTGCTACTTCTGGACTCTTCTTGTACAATACAACCGTTGCCTGTCCCATTTGACGACAACTACAGGAGATTGTTCGGGGAATTTGAGGCTGGGCGGGGTCCTGGTTGACGTGTTGTTATCATTCCTAAAAGAAGATCCGTCGGGGGTTGGACTTGATGCTACATTCTTGGATGACGTGGATTGGGTGCTCATTTTTTTGGTGGGTGGAGGGTCAGGCAGTTCTGATGGGTGATTCAGGTGGGGGGGTGGATGTTTTGGAGGCCAGGGGGTTGTATTGGGTTTGGGATGTGGAAGGGGTAGGAGGGTTTGGGGAGAGGCTTTAGGTCAGGCCAGGGTTAGGGTAGTAGTGAATAGATCTTGTTTTCTTGTATAATCTTGGGTTGTGAATTTCATGTGTAGTCCTAGATGGCGTTGGGATGGCTCGGGGGTCGGGGTGAAGTTCTTGATTACTCCTAAATTGATGTGGGTTTGCTTCTAGTTGCTTTCCCCTTCTCTAGGGTAGATGTCCCATCATCTAACTAGTTTCTCTGTGGTTGGAGTCGTGGTGGTCATGGGGGACATTGTCAAGGGACGACCCTTTCTGGACTCTTTTCAAAACCGAAACAAGGTCCAAGATCCTATCTTAAACACCAACCAACACCGACCAGCTCCGAGACTAAAACAGACCAACGGATCAGAGCCTGACCAGGTCCAAGTCCTATCTCGGACTCCACTTCAAACCCTGAGGAAAGAAGACCAGAATCAGGGGATCACCAAGCAGAGACTCAGAAGGGGTTTAACACGAGAGATAGAAACCCAGAGTAAGTACCCAAGCATCGGACTTAGTACCAGGAGGTTGGCCCTGAAAACCCCGATGTATTGATTTGTAAGCTAGTGCACAGACCACTTACATAAAGGGTATAAGAAGGACTCACCAGCAGCGGGATCCTTAGACTTTCCTCTTTGGATTCCCCCTGCTTAGGTGAGAGCCCCACATGTACTTAGGTAGTCATAATTAAAGCTTTGGATTCCCCCTGCTTAGCTCTTCTGTGAGATACCTCCAGTTGACGCTGAAGGGTTGCCCTTACAGACATGGGTTGTGGTGGTCGGTACGGTCATGGTGGTTGTGGTGGTCAAGGTGGTCATGGCAGCCATGGTGGCCAGTCACCAGATTGTCGCTTGGACGGCGGCAGTGTCATCGGGATTCGGAGAATGTCCTGCAATTTCAAGTCTCGGTTTTGAACCATGTCAATGGTTCAGCAGTAGGTATTTACATGTTATCAATAGGTTCTAGTCTAAGAGGGAATCTACACATGGTACCATTTTGTCTAAGGGATGGTACGGATTCCGCAATGGTCAGGGTTCTTCCTGAGCAGAGTTTTTGGAGGGTCAGATTGAGCACTGAGTGAAAACTGCAGGCTCGATGGTACCAAGAATCAGTTGGGACAAAGATCTAAACAAGTAGTACTCAATGCCCTGTCAATCGACAGATCGTAGCAGGTGAGCATATGGTGTCCTGACAACTAGAATCTGACGGATTTTCAGAGGGTCAGAGGTGTTTCTGAGGAAATGGGTTAAATTTCTCAATGATTGGTCATGGGTGTTCAAAATTCCTGAGAAGGTGGACGTGTTGTTTTGTTTTACTCCATGGGCACTGTTGGTGTTAAGGCAAACAACTGGTGTCGGAGTCGGAGGCCTTGCTTCTATTCCTGGGTTTCCAAAGTGTCCAAAGCTTCGGACTCTTCTTCAATTTCCTCTATCATGGAGGCTGTGTGCCCCTTGGTGACTGTGGTGGTAGATCTTGGGCATTCCTTGGCTGTGTGGCCCAATCTGCCACAGAAGAGGCAGAGGTTTTGTTCAAAGTGGCATTGCCATTCTTGTGGTGTAAGTTTTCCGTCTTTACCGATCTTGGACGAAAGGTCTGTGGTAGTCCTGCTGCCACTGGATGGGGTCACGGGTTGGCCTGGATTGGCCATCTTATTGCCTGTATTAGGGGCTGAGTATGTGTTCATGGGGGTCCTGAGCTGGATGGCATCTCTGAGGGCGATGATTGATGAGTCGCCGGGGAGTGGTTCATGAGGAATGGGTTGGTCATATTCGAGTGTAGGTGTAGGTCTGTGCTCATGAATCCAGAGTCAGATGAAGGTTCTGGGGTGTGTGCTGGGGTCTGAGGTATCTGGAAACTGGGTCCGGGGGTGGACAGTTCTTGGGGGATGGATGCACAGTGGGCAGACACCTGGGTGATTGTCTGTAGGGCTTGCAAACGTGTGATGGGTCTCAAGCTCATGACAATCAGGTACGAATATACTGTTAAATCCGTGTGTCAGACGCTTAGCTAGATACTTCCAGAAGGGTTTCCAGAGGTTTCCAAATGGTTTTCAAGAGGGGGTTTGGTACTCTGGAGGCGGAAGGACTAGAGGTTGCGGGTTCACAGATGGAAACGGAAAAGGTGGAAAGACAGGAAGCACTGGGGGCTTAGGACTGTTCGTGGTATTAGATCATACGACTAGTCATTTGAGTTGTTTGAGGTCGCAGGGACTTGGCTTCAACTTATGTGTTGCACCCTCCTCGATCATCTGTCCCTAATTTCAGAACATTGGAAAGTTTACCGGAACTGAATCAGAAACTACGACACAGAATTAAGTCAATATTCGTACTGGAAAATAGTCCAGTCAACTGGTGGCTTATATACATGTAACTAATCCTTGTACTAACTTTTGCCGAGTAAAGACAAGGGGGAGAAAAGAGTACAAGGGGCTAATAGAGAACAAAGAACAAGGGAGTGAGGTACACGATGATCCTGCCTGTTGTTTATCAAAAGAGCGGAACCTAGGTCTTGGAATCGCAGAGTTTCGGGATTACGGAACTTCGGGTTGATGCAACGGATTCTCAGAAAGCAATTGTTTCAGGCTTTGAGCGGTCAGAAAGTCCCAGGAACAGTGCAGGTGGTTATGGGGATTAATATGGGTTTATTGGGGGCATGGGCCATAATAGGTAGATCAAGCCTATTGAGTGTGAAGTACACCTGTACGGCCTTAGTTTGCTGTTGCCAAGTACCTCTCACTGCTCATATGGGGGGGGTGGCTTAACTCAGTTTCTGTTACATTTGATAGACTCAGGGTGGTCAGCTTTGGCTTGCCATATCCTTGAGATTCTACCTACAGTTCCTGAGTCACATAAAAGCCTGTGAGATCTCCCTCTGTCTTGCGGTGAATTCCTCCTTGGTGAAACCCTGTGCAAATTTTGTGGGGAGTTGGCCTTTCCCTTTTGGTGGTGGACTTTGGACCACTCTTCTTTCTTTGGATAGGATCCAGGAGTTTTTATTAGAGTTTTTTTTTTACAGATATTAGTGCACCCTCCCTCCCTTCATATACATTAGTATAAATCTTGGTCTGTATCCTGTGAGTACTTTTGTATGTTATTGCAGTGCAAATAATTCATAGTGGATGTGTAATTTATAGGATGGCCTCTACACCTGAGTGTGATAGAGAACGGGAACGTGCTGAACGTCAGGAGCAGTTACAGATGACCTCACCTTCAATGTGTCATGAGAGGGCTGTGGCTGCATCAGAATTATGTAGTCAAAATCCCACTCCACCACTACCTCAGCCATTCTCTCATCTTCCTTCTGCTCTTCCTTCTGTCCACACTCAATTAGATCCTTTTATACCTGCACCTGATCCAACCCCTCGCCAACAAGTAGTTGCAATCAATGCCCATCTTGCTACATTACAGATTGCTCAGCATCCAGTCCTTCATCGATGTACAGGAGGGCCTATAGCTCCTGTACATTTTCCAGAGATTCCATTAGGCACAGCAGGCATTGCTCAGTTATGTGCTATGGGCTCAGGCTCATCTAGTAATCCAGTCATGCCAAAGGGCTCCTGGACCTCCTCAGGTTGTTCCAGAAATTCCATTAGGCATAGCAGGCATTGCTCAGTTATGTGCCATGGCTCAAGCTCATAGGGATCCTATACCACCACCATTACCTCCTCTTCAGGTTGTCCCTCAAATTGAAGCTCCATTAGCCCAGCACCATGTGATTGAGGCCAATATTCTATGTCATAGCCTGGGTCTTATAGATGTTAAATGTCCAAACTGTCATGGATGGCATTGGCTGATGGAACGTTTGACCAAATCTACAAATCATCTTCCAAGTTTTGGAATATGTTGTTCATCGGGAAGGATCTCCTTGCCACTGTTGCCGCAGCCTCCTGAAACATTGAAGGCACTTTTGGAGGGTCAGGATAATAGTGCAAAAAAGTTTAGAGAACATATTAGTCAATACAATGCATCACTGGCATTTATCTCTCTAGGAGTCAAATTAGATCCCAGTGTCTCTGGTTGTGGGCCATTTATATTCAAAATTCATGGACAGGTCTATCATCAACATGGTACTCTTCTTCCTGCAACAGGAGAAGAACCACATTATACACAGCTTTTTTTTTACTTTTATGACCCCAGCAAGGCATCAGGATATAGATGACAGAATAATAGGAATGTTCTAGACTCTCAAACACTACATGACCTTCAGGAGATGATACTGGCCAATAATCCTTTTGTAAATGTCTATCGCCAGGCTCTTGAAAGACTTCATAATGGTACTAGCATTCAAGCTAGACTCATATACAGACCCCATACCGATATTCAATGGTATAACATTCCTACTGGCAATGAATTTGCTGTCATTTTACCTGGTGAGGGTGAAGCTGAAGATAGCAGGGATATCATTGTACAATTGAAGGGTGGAGGCCTGAAGAGAGTTCATGAGGATAGTGCTGTATATGCACCTCTTCATTATGTACTCCTCTTTCCTAGAGGCGAGGCTGGCATAGGGACATCCCACTTTTAGGACAAGTGTCAAGTACATATACCAGGGTTCCGGTAATTCGGCATTACCAACCGAACAAGTCATCCTATGTCTATGTACAAATTCCCATGCTGCATGCAGATCACTTGGTATGCTGGTCTTGGCTTGGTACATCCACCATCCACATTCCTTGTCCCCATCCCTCATTCACTTTACCTCATTCACCACCCATTAATCCCACCCTATCCACTCCTTATTCCTCGATCCTCCTCACCATGGGACTTCCTGTCCTTGTTTTATCCTCGGCCACAACCATTGTTTTATAATCAGGCACTCCCTATTGTCCTATCCTTGGCCACATTCCTATTATTCTATTTCCATTGTCCTATTCCCGTTTGCATTCCTTTATTCTAATTTTACTTATTGTGGACAATATCTCCACATGCTCTGCATACCTTATTGTTCTACATTCCTTATTCCACATGTCGCTTCTTAACCTATATAAGTAGGACATGTATGTACATACTTCCTCATTCTGGGTATCGACTAGGCTTAGGCCCCTTACCTTCTCTTCCCTCTGCAAAGTCCTCTACTTGGGCCAGCACTTTTGGCACTCTCCGAGTATCTCCTCTGTTCCAAATTGGTGGCATGCACAGAAAGTAGGGCACAACACACGAGTACATTGAAGCCAATGTCACTACTTTTGGCCCACAGGACTTGGCCGTTCCCTGCCCGCATCTTTGGCACTACCAAAGCTTGACAACAAGCATCTGCATCAGAGCCTGAACAGGAGACTGACCAGCATTCAAAAGGGCAGGAAAAGAATGTATCAATGGCCAAATACCATTGCTATCATTTGTTTATTCGTGATGGTGAAGCTGATACTCTTTTCAAAGCTGGCAAGCTTTTCCAACAATATATTGTCGATATATGGGCTACTACAAAACAGTCTAGGCTCAGATGGTTGTGATATAACCAAAACACCTTACATGCAGAGCTATATAACCAAGTGGTCGATGCATTTGCTGGCTTAGACAATGATCTCAACCCTCAGGATTTGGGAAAGAAAGTCATCCTTCCTGCTACATTCACTGGGAGCACCAGAGACATGATGGAGAATCTTCAGAATTCCCTTGCTATTTCTAGAAAATATGGACCTGCAGATGCTTTCCTTACCATGACTGCCAATCCTAATTGGAAAGAAGTTAAAGATGCCCTCTGTCCATGGCAGACTCCTCAGGATAGGCCTGACTTGGTGGCTAGGGTGTTTCAACTCAAAAAGGAATACCTCATCAAGCGTATTACAAAGGATGGCATTATAGGAGGAACTGTAGTGCATGTCCATACTATTAAATTCCCAAAGAGAGGCCTACCACACATGCATCTTCTCATATGGTTTGACTTGCACTCTAAAATCAGAACTCCTCAAGATGTTGATTCTCTGATCTGGGCTGTCTTTCCAGATCAACAGACCTATCCAAGGCTATATGATGACCCATGGACCCTGTGGACCTGAGCATCCCAACTCTCCTTGCATGCAAGATGGCAAGTGTTCTAAACATTTCACCAAGGCCTTTCGAGAGGAGACTTCTGTAAATGAAGATGGATACCCCCTATATCGACATCCCAATGATGGCAGGAAGCATAATATCAGAGGTCATGAAATGGACAACCGTAATATTGTTCCTTACTGTCCCATGCTTCTCCTGGAATTGGAATGTCATATAAATATGGAACTTACCTTCAATGTATGCTCCATCAAGTACATCCACAAGTATATCTAAAAGGGCCATGATAGGACTACAATGGAGTTTGGAAAGAATAAGGATGAAATCCAGCAGTATCTTGATGCATGCTATGTCAGTTCACATGAGGCATGTTGGAGATTGCTGGAGTTTAAGATACATGTGCAGATTCCTGCTGTCTTTGTTGGGGTATGATTTTATTCCCCTGCATTGTGTTTTATTCTTGCACCTTTGTGTTTCTCTTGTGTGCTTTTCATTCCTGCATTTGCGTGCTCTGGCGCTTAAAATAAGCGCCCATAACGACGCACCATTGTACACCTTTGGGTCTTGTCTTTAGCATCCATATTGACAAGCCCCAAAGGTTAGTAGTTACTTTGTTACATACATGTCTTTAGCATCCATATTGACAAGCCCCAAAGGCCATTGTTGCTCTCTGTGTGTGACAGTTAAGAGTCTCTAGACCTTCCCTGTCAACAGTCTTTGCCCTTCCTGTTCACCTCCCTGGTCAAAATAATGTTGTCTTTGATGCCAACCAGGATGTCCCATCTGCATTAGAAAGGGCAGAGTGTGCAAAGACTATGCTCATGGGATATTTTGAAGCCAATGTCAAATATCCAGAGGCATGTCAATTGCTCTATGTCCAATTTCCTGAAAGATTTGTTTGGGAAAAAAACTCCAAATCATGGAAACATTACCAGCAACAGTTTGCCATTGGTCGCCTACACTTTGCAAGTCCTTCCTCTGGAGAATGGTCATTTGAAGAACTCAGGTCATATGAGGGTACTCAACATCAGACTTTTAAGGCTGCCTGCCTGGCACATGGTCTTCTAGAGGATGATAGAGAATGGAGGTTCTCCCTTCAAGAGGCTGCTGGCATGCAGACAGGATCACAGCTCAGGAGACTCTTTGTCACCATCTTGATACATTGTACTCCTTCAGATCCAGCTCAACTCTGGACCCTGTTTCGAGAATACATCTGTGATGACCTTCAATACCAGCTCCAAAACAGGCATAGCATCAGTGATCCTACCCAGGCTCAAATATATGACTTTGGCCTTTTCCTTATTGATAAGATCATGTGGCAGGGAGGAAGGTCTTTGTCTGAGTTCCAGGACATGCCCCAATTCACAGGTCACTGGGAGGATATTATTAGCAATTGCCTAATTGCAGAACAGCACAACTATTATCCTCATTTGGAGCTTCAGAGTGCTTCTGTAAATATTGCCAAAATGAATCCTAGTCAAAAGAATGCCCATGATCAGATCCTGAAATCTGCCTTGACCAGGGATGCTCATGGAAAACCAAAAGGCAGTCTCTTCTTTGTACATGGTCCTGGAGGCACCAGCAAGTCCTTTACATGGAATACTCTTAGTCACTCTGCAAGAGGCAAAGGTCTTATTGTCCTTTGTGTTGCTTCATCTAGAATTGCTGCAATCATCATTGGAGGAAGGACAGCCCACAACATGTTCAGACTTCCCATTCAGATCAATGAGGGTATCCTTTGTAATATCAAAAAGGGTACAGATAGGGCCCAGCTTCTTAAAGAGACAAGTCTTATCATTTGGGATGAGGTTCCTATGCAGCATCGCCATGCAATTGAAGCAGTAGACAAGACTTGCAGGGATATCCTAGAACAACCCAATCTTCCTTTTGGTGGCATTACTGTTGCATGGGGAGGGGATTTCCAGCAGACCTTGCCTGTGGTTCCTAATGGCAATAAGGAGGAGATTGTGGGTGCATGCATTCAAAGATCCAAACTCTGGCATCATGTCAAGGTCCTTCATCTCACTGAAAATATGTGTGTTGATCGTAACGATCCTCAAAGTACTCGGTTTGCCCAATGGCTTTCTGATATTAGTCAGGGAAAGAATCTCCCTTTGGATCACTCTTTTACCATCCCTCAGCATATGATTTGTGGACCAGGCCTCTCAAGTCTCATCTCAGTTACATATCCCAGCCTTGAAGGTGGACAAACAATTCCAGACAAGTTCTTTTTGGAACGTGCCATCCTTTGTCCCAGAAATACTAAAGTAGATGAGATTAATGCTCAGGTCCTGGATCAATTCCCAGGAGAAGAGAAATGGTATTCCAGTACAGATACCATTAAAGGACAAGAGGACAATAATCATCAATATCCTCTAAAATACCTTAACTCCATTAACATGGGTGGTCTTCCTCCCTCTCAACTTAAAGTCAAGCTTGGAGTGCCTTTGATGCTACTTCAGACTTCGGAATCTAGATGTAGGTCAGGGACTTTGCAATGGTACATGACTTCATTTGGTTCGGATGACCAACAGGGTACTGTTTGTGAGGATCATTTCAGGGCCATCAGCAGGACAGACCGCATTTATTCCCAGAATCACAGTTTCAACAAGTGCAGAACAATTGCCATTTGAATTACACAGGCCACAATTTCCTGTGAGGCTTGCATTTTCCATGACAATAAACAAGTCACAAGGACAATCTCTGGGAACAGTAGGAATAGACTTACGGTACCCTGTGTTTTCACATGACAATTTTATGTGGGGGTATCAAGGGGTACAAATTGGGGAAGAGTACATGTTTTGTTACTGGAGGGAAGGAAGACATGTAATATTGTATATAGAGAAGTGTTACTCAAGGACAATTCATAGATATTAATAGATAGAAATGTGTTGAACATAGGATTGGAAAATTGTAGTTTTGGCTGGGCCTTGGGTCTCGGCTTGCCTTGGGTCTCGGCTTGCCTTGGGTCTCGGCTTGCCTTGGGTCTCGGCTTGCCTTGGGTCTCGGCTTGCCTTGGGTCTCGGCTTGGGCTCTGCTGGGCTGGCTGGCTCCTCCGCCCGGAGGGCGGGGGGTGGCTCGTACTACTATGGTTGCTGGGGTGTGCTGACGCATATCTCTCACAATAGAACAATTAGAACAATAAACCGCATAAGGAACAATAGGGATAACCCAATTCCACTCGGCGATTGCTCAAGCGTCACCGCTTTTACTACATAACGATCTAGCACAGTTACATAGGTCTAACATGGTTCGGCGGAATGAGTTTCCCGTGGGAACCCTGAGATAGCGTGATAAGGACTGTCTGTCAGAAACGATAACTCAATAGTTAGGGAAGAAGGGTCGAGATGGCGGAGAAGGAAATTTCGGACTAGCGCGCACTTGTCTTTAGCCTTCTGGATGTGGGTGAAATTTTTTCCTCTCATGTTTCAATCATCATTTCTCTCAGACACTACTAATGCCTTTATCTAGGGTCCTTGCAAAGGTAGCGGCCTAGCAGCCACCTTGTAGATATACTGAACTTTCCAAAAGTCGAGACAGACTTTATCTAGTTCATTGTTCCAGTTGTGCACCTACTCCAACAACAACATTGAAAGATAGTCTTGAAACCCAAAAGGAACTAGTAGCTTAGTGATTAAAGCACCATACAAGAACGACGGCCAGCTAGTCCATTACTTTCTTTCCACCAAGGAGAGCCAAAAATTAACGAAATTAATGCTATATATAACACCAATTCTATACACTAATACTCTAATGAAAAAGAATAAGGCTTGACTCATCGACTCTTGTTCTCGGCCACGTATCCATGTTTGGATCTGTGTCCGGCTCATCAGCGGAGTTGGAGTCGGCGATTCGAAACAGAAGAGTGTGTTCTCCGCTAACCCACTAGCAGGTTTACTGAACCTGTTTGAGGCTCTATGCTGGGATTTGCGTATCTTGAATCAAATTTGACTGCTAAACTAAAATACCTCTATCCAGTACCTGATATCCTATCTCATGCTGCCAAGAATCTACGCTATTGGTGTTCCAAAGTTCACGCTCTCCCAGACCGATGTCGGGCTGAAAGTGAACTCAATAATGAACGGCTAGGAAACTCTCGGATGATAGTCCAGTTTAATATATTTTCAACCAAAGTTCAATGGATCACAAAATACTGCTTACTGTTTCTTCCCCTTTCTCGGATCGCCCTCCAGCGGTACTTGGATGGTGCCTAGTAGCGCTGGAGTCCTCAATTTCACTCGATTTTTGCTTGCATGCCTCGTTACAGACAGGCCCATAATTTTTCAAGGGTCTCCGTTTGCGACCCTTTGGTTCTCCAAGTCACTACCATGACACAGCTTGAGATATCGCAGAAGTCATGTGAGTCCTTGTAAAGGGACCTTTATCTTTGTTACCCTGAATCCTAGCTTTAAATAGATGCGTTGGACTGTGAATATAAACAGTACCGCCTCTCAGGCAATCAACTTGAACACCTCTCTGAACAACAAGATTTTTGTTATGTTTGAGTTGCCTGCGGCAGTATTTTCCAGATTGGACAGCATACTTGTGGGGATACTTGCTCTACTGGTGTTCAGGATCCATTTCGGACGACCTATTCCTAACGGTGCTTTTTCTCATTCCAAGGTTGAAGCTTGAATTGTACTGACCCCACTATGTAGGATCACGCTTACCACCAGGACCTCCAAGAAAGCCAGTGGTAGGAAATATCTTACAAATGCCCAAACAGCAGGAGTGGGTGACCCTCGCCCGATGGGCCAAAGAATACGGTATATATACCTTTGCTTAAAAGGCCTATCCGGCTAATCTTCTAACCTTTCTATTGTTGCTTCACCATCACAGGAGATCTCGTTTACCTGAGGGGTTTAGGGAAATCCATCTTGGTGATCAATTCTCCGGACATAGCCTACGAATTGTTCGAGAAACGATCTTCAATCTATTCTGATCGAGGCGAGTCCCCAATGCTTGATTTGTGCGTGTGTCAGCTTTTTCTCGATACTCCTGATCCTCATCGAGGTAGAATGGGGTGGGGTGAGACGACAGGCTTGATGCACTACGATGAACCATGGCGCAGACACCGTAAGGTGATGAATCAGAGGTTACGTCCTGGTGCCGTCTCAGAATATCAACCTATCCAACTCAAACACACAAGGTTCACGATTCACACCCTCTTAGTGGCATATATTTATACAATTATAGGGTTTTACTTCAACAACTCCACGAAACGCCGGATCACTTCGCTGAACATCTGAGGCATCATTCCGGTGCAATTATAATGGAGGCATGTTGCTCTCTGCTTTGATTTGCTTAATTCTTAACGTACTACTATCTCAAATTAATTTGTAGATCTTGTATGGAATCAAAGTGCTTCTTAAAGATGATCCATATATTTCCATTGCAGAAAAGGCTGTGGTCTTCTTGTCTGCGGCGGGAATTCCTGGGACATTCCTGGTTGACACGCTACCTATATGTTTGTCACACACACCCTTGATTTCTGTACCCTGACCAGGCCATTTTAGTGAAATATGTCCCGGAATGGTTTCCTGGAGCAGGATTTCAGAAAAAGGCTAGAATTTGGAGAGAGTCCATAGTAACGATGAAAACTGCACCATTCGAAGCCGTCAAGCAGGCTCTTGTAAGTGTATCGGTTTTTTTTGCCCATTATCATGTTAAGGCTCTTCAGAAATCTGGAACTGTGGAGCCTTCTTTCACCTCGACGCTATTGGAAGAAAATTCCCTCAAGGGAGATGGCATTTCTGCCGATGAGCAAGAGAAAATTATACGAGACGCAGGTGCCACTCTTTTTTCTGGGGGAGTAGACACGGCACGTGATTTGTTTTTATGTTCAGGCAGAGTCCAACTAATCACTTCACTATCACGGATTTGTTCAGACGGTAAACCTACTTCATGAATTTTTTCTCGCTATGGTTCTTTTCCCGGAAGCCCAGCGAAAGGCCCAGGAGGAGCTCGACAGAGTAGTGGGATGCAACCGACTTCCGGAATACGCAGACAAAGAGAGCCTTCCGTATATCAATGCGTTTTGTAAAGAGCTTTTACGTTGGAAACCGATTTTACCACTCGGCTTTCCCCACCGTGTCACACAGGATGACGTCTTCAAAGATTATTTCATACCTGCGGGGACTCTTGTATTGGCAAATACTTGGTCAGCCGCGAATTTCTAATCTTGTCGGTTCTGATATGGACACTCACGTGGGCTTACAGGATGCTTCTTCAGGACCAGACGATGTACGGCACCGATACTGATAAGTTCCGTCCCGAACGTTTTCTTACCCCAGGTGTGAAAGATCCAAATTCCGCTTTTGGGTACGGCAGAAGGTGAGAATATCTGTTATCGCCTGAATTTTTTTTTGCCAACTTTGCATTTGGATAGAATATGTCCAGGTCGTTACTTCGCAGAGAACACCATATATATCGCTGTCGCCTCTATCTTGAGTGTATTTCACATCTCCCCTGCGAGAGACAGCACTGGCAAGGCGATTATTCCAGAAGTGGCGTTTATATCTGGGGTCATAAAGTTCGTAGTTCATCTTAATTTTAACCTGTAACAGATAGAAGTATTGATGGCCTTCCAGTCGTCCCGTATCGTTCAAATGCACGATTTCCCCACGATCGGATGCTGCGCAGAGACTTGTTCATCAGGGTAACTACCATTGACTGTGCTGAGTGATCTAAATTACATCGGAATCTGATCAAAACATTCCTCCTTTCATCTGTAAGGCAACGTAGGTACTTTGACCAACGCTCAGAGGAATTGTTGGGCTGATAATTGAAGTCAAAATGAAACTGAGAAGAACCATCTCGCAAGTAGAGATATGTAATTTAGTTTCGCGTACAAAGAAGGCGTGCACATGGGAACAGTCCTGAGTACATCATTTCTTAAATATGAGCACTCGTGCAGTTCTCGAGCGGGAGTCAGACTTGCCTGATTTGGTGGGAATTTACCAAAATGTGTCCTTAGTGGATGGCTTAGGATTTTGATTGTAGACAGTCATGTGATTGTAGCATAACTGAATTCTGTAATAACTATTTAGTGTATTGTCTGTGGGTGCAAGTCTAGCTGAGGTGGTCATGTTACACTTACATGGCTAAGGGGAGACAAATTTTCAACTGCTGTCTTTATATTGTCATTTATTATGGCCCATTCTAATCTTTCCAATTGTTCAAACCTCCAGTATTCTATCCCTGTTCTTTCAAACATGATTGCTTCTATTTTTTTGTTATCTGTATCAGCAAAATTGCCTTGATCTTGTCAGTACATATATACCCACCACCATGTCAAGAACAGTGTCAATTGGGAAGTGATCACTCTCTGCAGGATGATCCTCTGGCACTGACACAACTGGTCAGACATTCTGCAAGTGTAGTAGAAATGAAGGTATTATCAGTTCTCATGTGATTCTCTGTAGACATTGCCTGTGTTAAGTCCAAGGTCAAACCATTACTAGATCTATCAACTGAAGGGTTTCTGTAGGCTGGAATGTCTCTAGATGTGAGCCCAACCTGAGCTGTGGATATCCATTGATGGGCAGACAGGTTGACAGTCAAGGCAGGTTGATGGGTGATGGGTTGGCAGGTGGACAGGTTGATGGATGTCTGTCTAACTGATGGGAACATCTTAATGGACAGTGGAGATGTGTTACATACCATTGCAATGGTTGGTGAATACATGTAACAAGTTGCTGTTTAAATAGTGCCCACAGACTAATGCCAGATAACCTGGCATAGTGGCCTTTTGGCCCAGTTGGAAGAGCACATCACTGTGGGAATTTGTTGCCTTTCACAAGATGGGCAGATTATCAACTCATAATCTGTTGACTACATGGTAGTCAATGACTGAGGGGTTAGGGGTTGTAGGGACTTGGCTTCGACTTATATGTTGTGCCCTCCTAGATCATCAGTCATGTATTTTGGAGTTACAGGGTTTGCGAGTGAGTAAGTAAATGGGACGACTAAGTCAATATTTGAACTAGCAAACAGTCTTGTGGACTGGGATATAAGGGCCCTTGTATTATAGGAAATGAGCAACTTTGGCAGTGGTTATCAGAGAATTTATTTGACAATCTAAATTATGTCACTACAAAGAAAATAAAAGTAAATGAGCTATAAAATTACACTAAATATTACATTAGGCTCACCTCCTCAGTGACTGTCAACCACTGAGGAGGAGTGCATATGTGAGTGATGTTTCACCTGTATATAGGCTTGAGCCAGCCCCTAAATGCTAGCTTGGTGAGGGGCCAAGTTGCCGGTCCCTTCCCAAGGAGCTGTCAAGTACACGATACTGAGCCTCGGTTCACTCGGTAGTACCGACCAAACAACCCTTACCATTTAATCTCACATACCAGTGACAAGTCATTCCTCACTAGTACGTGGTCTTGGCTCAGTACATTTGGCCCATCATTTTGGTTCATTTCCTTCATCCCATCCCCTCTATCTTTGTTTATTCTTTTATTTCCATTCCTCTCCTTTACCCATTTCACCTCAGGACACTTTTTATTCACTTATTTTTTGGCCACAGCCCTATTGTTTTATATTCAGCCATTTTCTATTGTTCTATTTTCATCCACACCCTTATTATTTTATTCTTGGCCATATTTCATTGTTCTATTCTCGTTTACATTTTATTGTTCTATTTCTGATCACTGTGGACAATGCTTCCACATGGTCTCTATACCTTATTGTTTCTCCATGTCTTATGCTACTCTGATTCCACATCTCACTTCTTAACCTATATAAGTAGTACATGGATATAGATATTTCCTCGTTCTGAATATTGACTTGGCATATGCCTCCCTATCTTCCCTTTGTTGGGTGCAAACTTGCATTCACCCCTGAGAGGACAATCTCAATATATTGTATTATCGTATCGATTTTGGTACCATTCAGTGCACTTTTCAATCCTTTATTTTTCTCAATTTTATTTGTATTTTTATCCTCGTTATTGAGGAAGTTATTTGTACTCTACTATGTACGCTACTTACGGGCGCTTGTCCACGCACGACGCGACTAGCGTGGCCAGCTCCCTGGGTTTGGAACCGGCAGCCTGGCTCAAACCTTCGATAGGGTCAAGGGCTGGCTGCAAGGTATATGCGGGTGAGACACGACCCGCGCAAAGCCTCCCTCCTCAGTTATTGACTATACTGAGGAGGTGAGTTATAAAATATTGTACAAGCCTTTAAGGCTAATTCTCTTTTATTTCTTTTGTAAGATAAATAAAATAGGTATATTTTCGAATATACATCTCAGTTATTGACTATACTGAGGAGATAAATAAAATAGCTGCCTAAAGAATTCTTCTATCCTACTGTATTTGCTCATAATCCCATCACCCTTCTCCCATCTGAAGTCCTTTACTTGGGCTGACACTCTCAGCACTCTCCCGGGTATTCCTTCTGTCTGAAATTAGTGGCACACATGGAAAGTAGGGTACAACACATGAGTACATTGATGTCAAGCTTTGGGAATGCCAAGATGTCGGACAGGAACAGCCAAGTCCTGCAGGCCAGAAGTAGTGGCTTTGGCTTCAATGTACTCATGCATTGCGCCCTACTCTCTATGTGTGCCACTGATTTGCAACAGACGGGATACTCGGGAGGATGCCGATGATGCCAGCCCGAGTAGAGGACTTAACAGAGGAGGAGAAGGTAGAAGGGCCTAAGCCTAGTTGATACCCAGAATGAGGAAATATGTACATGCATGCCCTACTTATATAGGTTTAAGAAGCGACATGTAGAATAAGGAATGTGGGACAATAAGGTATGCAGAACATGTGGGTATTGTCCACAACGAGTAAAATTAGAATGAAGGAATGCAAATGGGGATAGAACAATAAAAGATAGAATAATAGGGATGTGGCCAGGGATAAGACAATAGGGAGTGCCCGACTATAAAACAATGGTTGCAACCAAGGATAAAACAAGGACAGGAAGTCCTGAGGTGAAGCAGATTGAGGAATGAGGAGTAGGCGTGGTGGGATTAATGGATGGTGAGTGGCATAGAGTATGTGAGGGGTAATGGATAAGGAATGTGGGTGGTGGTGGATGTGCCGAGCTGAGACCGGCATACCAAGTGATGTGCATGCAGCGTGGACACTTGTATGTAGACATAGGATGACTGCTCAGTCGACACTGCCAAATTCCTGGGTCTTGGTACGTGTACTTGACAGTTGAAGCCAAGCCACCCAGATTGGTCTTAGGGAATAGCACAGGTTAGGCTAACCCACATGGGTCACCAGGTCAGGTGCCCCTGGGTTTGGGTGTGGGTCAAGCCAAGAGCATCTGTAACCCGGCCCCTAATGAACAGTAGGATTGAGAATTTCTCGGGCAGTCTATTTAATTTTCTCCTCAGTGTAGTCAACCACTACAAGTATATTCAAGAAATATACCTATTTAATTTTCTTACAGAGTAAAAGAAATAAGAAAATTAGCCCGGACACTACAGAATTATTTTATACAATTCACCTCCTCAGTGTAGTCAACCACTGAGGAGGGAAGTATGTGCGAGTGATGTTTCACCCGCACATATACTAGAGCCGGCTCCTGACCCTATCGAAGGTTTGAGCCAGGCTACTGGTCCCTATCCAGGGAGCTGGCCACGCGCATTGTCTGGTGCGTAGGCAAGCGCCCGTAAGTTGCGTACATGTAGATATAGAATATCTCCCTCAATATTGAGGGTAAAAATACAAAAAAAGATACCAAAAATAGAGAATGAAAAAGCGCACAGTATGACACCAAAATCGATATAAAAATACAATATATATTGAGATTGGTCTCTCAGGGGTGAGATGCATGTTTGTACCCTACAAACCTGCCACCTCAACTATGTACACGTGCACATGCACACGTACGACATGACCATCCCCCATGTGCACACATATGACACAACTGCACCCCACACGCACACATATAACATGACCACCCCCCACACGCACACATACAACATGACCATGCCCTACATGCACACATACAACACGACTGCACCATACACACATGCATATGAAATGCACATGCCAAAACAAATGCGCTATATGTGCACGTGCTGACACAAATGTACTGTACGCATATGCGCTGACATGAATGCATCGTATGCGCATGCACTGACACCAATATGCTGATACCAATGCACCGTATGTGCATGCACTGATACCAATGCACTGTACATGCACGCATATGACATGCACACGTGCAGAGAATTTGTGTCATACATCACATGCACGTACAGCGCATTCATGTCATACATCATGTGTGCATATGGCATGTTCATGTTGTATGTTGCATGCATGTATGGCATGTTCGTGTTGTACATCGTGTGTGCATATGACGTGTTTGCATCAGCACATGCAGGTGTGGCACACACCCGACACCTGTTGACCCATGGGAAAAAACCCATAGGTTGATGTGTTTGGGTTTCCCATGGGTCAGGTACGGGTCACCCACATTTGACCTGTGGGTGACCCGTGCTATTCCCTAATTGGTCTACAGGACTTGGCTGATTCCTGCCAGCATCGTGAAGTTGGTACTATTACAATAGTATTTGGCCCATGCATCATTGGCATTCCTGGTGCTTAACAGTATATTTGTAAGGGCAACCCTCTTGCAGCCTCTCGGAGGTGTCTCGGAGGTGAGCTAAGCAGGGGGAATCCAAAGCTTTTAATTACAACTACTACCTAAGTACATGTGGGGTCCTCACCTAAGCAGGGGGAATCCAAAGAGGAAAGTCTAAGGATCCCACCGCTGGTGAACCCCTTTTATACCCTTTATGTAAGTGGTCCATGCACTAGCTTACAAATCAATACATCGGAGTTTGTAAAGCCAACTTCCTGGTGCTAAGTCCAAGGCTTGGGCGTTTATTCCGGGTTCTATTTACCATGCTTTAAGATCATTCCTGTTTCTGCTCAGTGGTCCTTTCAGACTTGGGAATCTTAGCCTTGGAGTTGGTCAGAGTTCGAAATAGGACTTTGGACTTGAATCAGGCTTCGGAGAAGGTCATCCCCTGACATCACCCCTCCTTCTAGAGTGCTGTGTCCTCGTGGCATGGAACGATAGGGATTCGAAGGCTGTTATTTGGATCCTCTGAGGTGCTCCTGGATGTTTCAGGTAGAACTCTCGTATCTTAGTGGGAGTGTTCATGTCTTCTTCCTTTACCCATGTATTCTCTTCATATCCATACCCCTGCCACTTGACTAAAAAGTAGAGCCCCCCTCGCATCAGGCAACTGTCCAACACTTTTTCTACCTCGTAATGCTCCTCTCCCTCTATTAATTCCGGTGGTGGAGGCGGTTCGGACCTTTGACCTGGAATTGGATCTTCAGGGGCCGGGAGGAGTTTGACCACATTGAAGATGGGGTGGAGCCAAGATAGGGATTGTAGAAGTTGGAGCCTGTAGGCATGTCTTCCCACTTTTTGTTGAATGGTGTATGGTCCCAAATATCGGTGGCTCAGTTTCTGTGAGGGTCGTTTTGTCCAGATGTCCAAGGCATCTAGGTACACTCGGTCTCCTGCTTGGTATTCCAGTGCTGGGGTTCGGCATTGGTTGTAATATCGTGCCATATTGTCCTTTGCTTTTGCCAGTGCTGACTTCGCTTCCTCTAGCGACTGTTCCATTCGGTCCTTGAACTCATTTACTGTTTCCATCTGTGACTTTGGCTGTTGTGGTTCAAAACCCATCCACAGGTGTCATCCTGCATCTAACATGAAGGGAGTTTGCTGTGTGGCAGAATGCACATGATTATTGTACTGGAATTCTGCCATCAGTAGGAGTTTATCCCAGTCGTCTTGTCGCTCATTGACAAAGACTCGGAGGTACTGCTCCAACTCCTGGTTGACACATTCCGTCTGGCCATCTCCCTGTGGATGGTAGGCTGTTGTTGCTACAAGCTTGATACCCAGGAGCCGGTAGAGTTTGTGGGTGAACTCTGAGATGAATTGAGGACCTCGGTCCAAGACCACCTGTTTCAGAAGTCCATGTAGTTTCCATACATGTGTCAGATAGAGTTGTGCAGCTCCTAATGCCATGATGGTAGTGTTTGTAGGGAGGAAGTGTGCCCTTTTTCTTACTGAGTCAACTATGTTCATGACCGCATTGTGTCCATGGGCATCTGGCAGCTCTACTATAAAGTCTACACTAATAGTGTCCCACCGAGCTTCGGGGATGGGGAGTGGTTCCAATTCTCCCATTGGAGGCTGTCTCCAGATTTTGGTCCGTATGCAGGAGTCGCAGGTTTTTACATACTGTCCCATGTATCGTGACATCTGAGGCCACCAGTAGTTTCTGGAGATTAGTTCTAGTGTTTTCCATCTCCCTGCATGCCCAGCTATTTGCATATTGTGGTGCTGGGAAACAATGTGTCTCTGAAGGTCTGGATCATTCGGGACGTAGATCCTCCCTCGGAATTGGAGGAGGCCATCCTGTTCCATCCACTTGGCAGATCGTACCGATCTGGCATGCCCCCGTCAGAGTTCTATGATAGCCTTGGCTACTGGATCTTCCAGGCCTGAGGTCCGAAGCTTTGCTTGTATGTCCAGGAGGATATCTCTTTCTTCTCTGACCACCGTAATTCCTTCCAGAGCTCAGATTGTGAACAGCTCCGGTCAGAGGAGGATTATATTCTCATTATCCTCCAATCCAGATCCGTGATCTGATCTTCTGGAGAGTGCATCTGCTTTGCCCATACTTTGTCCCAGTCGGTGATGGAGTGTGAAGTCAAAGTGGGATAGGAAGAGGGACCATCGGGCTTGCCTTCGGTTTAACTTCTTAGAGGTTCTGAAATACTCCAGATTCTTATGGTCTGTCCAGATCTCGAACTGGAGTTGTGTCCCCTCTAGGAAGTGCCGCCATTCCTCCAGAGCTCAGATGATGGCCAACATTTCTTTGTCATGGATTTTGTAGTTTCTTTCCACTGGGCTTAGTCTTTTGGAGAAGAAGGCAATTGGGTGCCACAACCCGTCTTCTGGCGATTGTTGTGAGATAGTGGCCCCCGTGGCAAAGTCCGAGGCATCTGCTTCCACTCTGTATGCTCGAGAATCATCCGGGAACATTAGTATTGGGGCCGAGGTGATAAGCTCCTTAATTCTTTGGAGCACCGTCTCCTCTTTCTCTCCCCACTTCCACGGTTCCCCTTTCTTTGTGAGATCAAAGAGTGGCCAAGCATGAAGGGAGAAGTCCTTGATGAAGCATCGGTAGAAGTTTGCAAATCCAAGGAACGACTGGACTTCCTTCTGGCTCCTCAGAGTTGGCCACCCCCTCACTCCTTGGACCTTCACAGGGTCCATTTCTACCTTCCCTTCTGATATGATGAGTCCCAAATACTCAATTCGTGTTCTTTCAAACTCGCACTTTTCTTTCCGAAGATAAAGTTTCTGCTCTCGGAGTCGTTCTAACACCTGGCATGTGCTCCTTTGGTGTTCAGCCATTCGAGAATAGATGAGGATATCATCAATGTATATGCAGACGAGTCCAGCTAAGATGAGGTCTTGGAAAATATCATTCATCATCATTTGAAAAGTGGCTGGACTGTTTGTGAGCCCAAAGAACATCACCAGTGGCTCAAACAGTCCTCGGTTTGTCTGAAAGGCAGCCTTCCACTCGTCTCCCTCTTTGATTCAGACATTTTTGTATCCCCATCTGACATCCAGTTTTCCGAAATACTTAGCTCCCTTGAGCTGGTTCACCAGCTCTGGAATGAGGGGGAGCGGGTATCGGTTCTTTACCGTCATCGTGTTCAACTTTTGGTAGTCCTGGATGAGCCGGAGGGATCCTTCTTTCTTTTTGATGAAGAAGACTGGGGATGCCATCGGAGATTTTGAAGGTCGGAAGCGTCCAGTCCGAAGGTTCTCTTGAATGAAGGTGTCTAGCTCGGCTTGTTCTAACGGGGACATGGGATAAACTTTGCAGTTAGCTGGACTGGCCCCTAGTTCCAGTTCGATGGCGTGATCCCAAATCTTTCTCTCTGGGAGCTCATCAAAGGACTCTTTGGCAAAGACGCTCTCGAATTCTCGGAGATACTCCCGAATTTCCGCTTCTGTTCGGACATTTTTGTAATGGGCCTCTGCCAACCTCTGGGAGGTAGTCTGCATGACTCGGATATGTTCTCCTTCTGGTGGGAGCATCACACACATCACTCTATCCCCGGGCTCTAATTCATCCAGTGGGTCTTTCTCTTCTTTGCTCTCTTCATCCACCTCTACACTTCCTTCCTGCAGACCTTCTTCCTCTAGGAGGTTTGGAAATGGGCCGGTCCAACATTCTCAGATCTGCTTTTTCAGCACCTGCTCTTTCCTTCATTCATCTCACACCTCAGCTTGGCAGGTGTGACATCTTGCTGGACACCGGCTCATTTTAACAGTTTGAGTCTGCCAGTCAATCTCTGGATTATGTTCTTCCAGCCAGGTAAAGCCCAGGATTAGGTCTTGTTTTCCTAAGCTGGTGACTGTGAATGTGGTTTGCTCCATGTGTCCATTTACTTGGAGGATCACGTCGACAACTTCCCTGATGGCTCCAGCCTCATTCGGTGATCCATCCACATTGTAAACCGGAATAGGCCTTTGCAGCTTCTGAGTAGTGAGATGGTGTTGTTCTACATAACCTCTGTTCATGAACTGTCCGGTGGCCCCACAATCCACAAGAGCGGGCCCCCACTTGACCTCTGCTGTGTGTCAAGTACATATACTGAGACCCGGTAATTAGGTAGTACCGACCGAGCAGTCATCCTATGTCCACGTCCAAGTGTCCACGCCGCATGCATATCACTTGGTACGCCAGTCTCGGCTTGGCACATCTACCACCCACACTCCTTGTCCTCACCCCTCACATACACTACACCACTCACCATCCATTAATCCTGATGAGAATATGAGCAAATGTGCAGTAGGTTTGAGAATTTCTTAGGCAGTCTAATTTATTATCTCCTCAGTGTAGTCAATCACTGATGTATATTCGGAAAATATACCTAATTTATTATCTTACAGAAGTAAAAGAAAGAAAATTAGTCTGGAGGCTCTGTGAATTATACTATACAACTCACCTCCTCAGTGTAGTCAATCACTGAGGAGGGAGGCATACACGAGTGATGTTTCACCCATGTATATCCTATAACCAGCTCCTGACCCTATCGAAGGTTTGAGCCAGGCTACCGGTCCCTATCCAGGGAGCCGGCCATGCATATTGCATCGTGCGTAGACAAGCGCCCGTGAGTAGCGTACAAGTAATAGTACAGTAACTTCCTCAATTTTGAGGATAAAAATACAAAAAATAAATCGAAAAATATAAAAACAAATTGCGCACATAATGGTACCAAATTCAATTCAGAAATAAAATATATTGAGTTTGGACTCTCAGGGGTGAAATGCAAGTATGCACCCTACAAATCCCACCATGCCTACTCCTCATCCTTCGATCTGCCTCACCTCAGGACTTCCTGTCCTTGTTTTATCTTTGGTCGCAACCATTGTTTTATAGTTGGGCACTCCCTATTATCCTATCCTTGGTCAAGTTTTTATTATCCTATCTTTTATTGTTCTATTTCCGTTTGCATCCCTTCATCCTAATTTTACTTGTTGTGGACAATACCCACATGCTCTGCATACCTTATTGTCCCACATTCCTTATTCCACATGTCGCTTCTTAAACCTATATAAGTAGGGCATGCATGTACATACTTCCTCATTCTGGGTATCGACTAGGCTTAGGCCCTTCTACCTTCTCCTCCTCTGTTAAGTCCTCTACTCAGGCCGGCATCATCGGCATCCTCCCAAGTACCCTGTCTGTTGCAAATCAGTGGCATGCACGGAAGAGTAGGGCACAATGCATGAGTACGTTGAAGCCAAAGCCACTACTCCCGGCCTGTAGGACTTGGCCATTCCCATCTGACATCTTGGCATTCCCGAAGCTTGACACTGTGTCCATTGTTTGGATCTCCACTTTGATAACTAGGGATTTCAGACTTGGGGTGGTGGCGACCACATATCTCTTCGGAAGTCGCTTCTCCCATTTTCGGAGTCGTATCTGAGTTTGCTTTGGTGGAACCTCCAATGGTTGTGCGTCTTTTGATGGCTGTTCTTTTGAAAGGGAATGTGCAATGATTACATCACTCTCTTCCTCCAGATACGAGAACCTATTATGTACAGGCAGTGGGGGAACACGATTCACCCACTGCTGGTCCCAAAATCCTCCTCTTCCTCTCTCTCTCCTTCCCTTTCTGCTCTCTCGGGATTCTTCAATACTTCCATTGATGCTACTTCTGATATTCCTACAAGGTTCAGAAGCTCTGGGAGTAGCTCTAATTTTTCCTCTGTACTCCTGGTTTGGATGTCGAAGGATAATGGGCAGTCCCGTGTGTAATGCCCAGGTTTTTGGCATCGGTGGCAAACCCCTAGGGTGGAACCTTTAGCTCGGGTCCAGTCTACTTCCGTTGGGGTTGGAGCTTCCTTTGAGGCAATTGGCGGTGGTGCAGGGACTCGTCAGGGTGGTTCTGGGGAGCGAGGGGGTAGTGCTGGCATCCTCGGAACTCCGAGCATGAACCTGGGAGGCATGCTGTTCGAGCGGGCAGAGGTCCAAAGTTGACTGCAATGAGCCTCTGTGAATGCTTCATTCGCTTCCTGGTCCCAGGCAACCCTTTGTGCCGCCTCATACCATCTCTTGGGATTGTCAAAGCTTGGGGTTCCACTTCCCAGGAGGGCGACCTTTGTTTGTATTCCCGGTTCAAGCCCTGGCAGAACTTGATCACGATCATCTTGTCATCGTGGTATTCTACAAGGTCCACCAGTTCTATGAATCGGTCAACATATTCTTCTATGGAGTCTTTGCCTTAGTACCAGCCTGTTCCTTCTAGTCGGGTGAGGGCAGAGAGTTGATCATTTTTCGGGCAGAAATTTTGTATGAAGTCCAATTCAAAGGCTCTCCAGTCCAAGTAGTGGGGATGTCCGTTCCTCTCACTTTGGAGTATTTTGTTTGCAAAGTGGGCTGCTCTATCGGACTTGAAGTAGGAGAGAGCCCAATGTATCCGAGCCTGGCTGTTAGGGAATTGATCTCCGCATATTGCAAAGTAAATGTTATAGGAGTTGAGGAAGGCCCTCCCCTTCTCTCTGTCTCCATCGAAGTCTGATGGCGGTACGGGCCTGATTCTGGAGTTTCCTTGTAAGGCTGTGGTACTCCGAGTGTCCGAAAAACGTGCGCTCGGAGTTGGGTCATCCTCTAAATTTTCGGAGTTTAACCCCCAATGCATAGGGTCATTTAGTTTGGCCATGATTGCCTTAAGTGCTTTGCTTATTGTGGCATGCACCGTTCGGTTTTCTGCCAGTTCTTACTCTAACCTCCACAATCATTCTTCGGAGTCCATGCTGAAGGTGAGACTAGTGGGGATATCCATGGCTATGACTATAGAGGAGGGGGAGTCTGGTATCAGGTACATGCAGGAGTTGGTACTCTCCGCATTGCTTCCATTGAGTCCAAAACCACCTATGACTGTGTTGCAGCACAGCTCCCGGTCCTTATTGGGAGACTTTCCTGCTATAAGGGCAACCCTCTTGCAGCCTCTTGGAGGTGTCTCAGAGGTGAGCTAAGCAGGGGGAATCCAAAGCTTTTAATTATAACTACTACCTAAGTACATGTGGGGTCCTCACCTAAGCAGGGGGAATCCAAAGAGGAAAGTCTAAGGATCCCACCACTGGTGAACCCCTTTTATACCCTTTATGTAAGTGGTCCATGCACTAGTTACAAATCAATACATCGGAGTTTGTAAAGCCAACTTCCTGGTACTAAGTCCAAGGCTTGGGTGTTTATTCTGGGTTCTATTCACCATGCTTTAAGATCATTCCTGTTTCCGCTCGGTGGTCCTTTTGGACTTGGGCATCTTAGCCTCAGAGTTGGTTGGAGTTTGAAATAGGACTTTGGACTTGAATCAGGCTTCAGAGAAGGTCGTCCCCTGACAATATTCAGAACCAAACTATGTATGCTTGGCTCATGAACTGCCCTGTGGCCTCACAGTCTATGAGGGCTGGTCCTGATTTGACTTTGGCAGTGTCAGTCATTTGAATCCCCACCTTGATGACTAATGACTTTGGCATTGGAGAGACTGCCACTATGTACTTCCTGTTGGAGTATGAGATAAGTCCCTACTCATGTTATGCCATTGTTCATTCATGTCATTGTTCA
>QLPI01004421.1:0-12941 GCA_003314275.1 Chroogomphus rutilus | reverse complement strand
AGTGTAAGCTCAGTAGAAGAGTGAGAGGTTACAGCCACCAAGGTATTCCTTATACATGTTGCGATAACTATGGAAAAACAATTAAAAATGAAAAGATGATGTATAATGTAGTTATGGCACCACTTCACTTGGTGGTGCTTCAAGTGATATTAGATATTCTGACAACATTTGCCTGTAAGGGCAACCCCTGCAGCACCCATGGAGCATCATGCAGTGCTTGCAAAGGGGAAAATGTTTTGGAACCTGGGCAACACCTTGGTGTTAAAGATATAACACTTTGGTCAAGCACTGTGTGTAGTGAAGCAAGATGAAGAATATTGGAATGCAGTGCTGCATGCAGGACTGAGCACCTCGGGTATGGACCCATTGTTCTTATTCTCTATTGTATTTATTTCTATTGTTCTTGTGCCACACTCCTATAGTATAAATACCACATAGTTAGCTCAGTCTTCCCTCAGTTGAGTTATGTTATGGCTCGGTAAGGCTGAGGATTTGGTCAAGTCCTGCAGACCGTTTGGGGTGGCTAGGCTTCAATGTGCTCGTGCGTTGCACCCTGCTGTTCTGTGCGTGCCACTGATTTGGACAGAAGAGAGGCTTGTGAGGATGCCGAGGGTGTCAGCTTGAGTGAAGGACTTTAGACAGGGGAAAGGTGGATGAGGGGGTGCGAACCAAGTTGATATTCAGAGTGAGGAACTATCTACATACATCCGCTACTTATATGGGTTAAGAAGCAAGATGTGGAACAGGGTGGCGTAAGGAATGGAGAACAATAAGGTATGAAAAACCATGTGGAGGCATTGTCCACAGTGATCAAGAATATAATAAGGAATGTAGGTGAGAATAGAATAATAGAATATGGCTGAGAATAAAATAATGAAAGAGTGTGTGAGAATAGAAAAATAGAGGATGGCTGAAGATAAAACAATAGGGCCATGACCGAAGTAAATAAGTGAATATCAAATGTTCTGGGGGAGAACGGGTAAGGGGATGGACAGGGAATGAGAGAATAGTGAGGGGTGGAAAGGGATAGGGTGGGAGAAGTGGTCTAGATGATGTACCGGATGTACCAAGCCAAGACCATGTGATAGTGAGGGATAGTATGGGTAAAGGTTAGTCGGTCGGTATTACCGAGTGAACCGGAGCTTGGTATCATGGACTTGACAAGTTACAACTATATGACTGAGGTGAGACCCTTATCTGAACCTTTACTATATATTGTACTCATACATATCTAGCTGTTATCTTCTAGGTAGTATTAATATTAGTCGAGTTACAACTACACGACTGAGTCATTATCTTCTAGATTCCAACAAAGAAGAGTTTCAAACCCTGCTGCAGCACAACTCCAGAAATAATTTAACATTTATACCTTGGTCACAATCTGTGTAAGAACTCTAGCAAGCTAATACGACAAGAAAGTGATGCATGTTTTAGCAGCAATGAATGAGACTATCAAAGTCTGTAGGTTCAGGACACTTAGGGGTCCAGAGATATTCCAATGAAAGGGAATACACTTAGAGGAAAGAGGAAGTAAGTGGACTGAACAGATTACCCAGTCAATGCACTCTAAAATGAGAGTGAGGCTGAAACAGACATTACAGTGAGTAATCTCAAGAGAGAAAAGAGTCTTTAATCAGGACAATCAACTGTTTAGAAACCCCCAGGGATAGAATGCAATTGAACTGGACAATCAACAGAACAATCTCACTCTGTAAATAAAATAAAATAAAACAAGTATATAAAAAGGGCAATTCATAACAAACAGGAAGAAATGTAATTGAAGCCTTCTGTGGCAAGTGTCAAGACCACGATACCAAGCTCCAGTTCATTTGGTAATACCGACCAACCGACGGACCTTTACCCATATTATCCTCACTATCACGCTCGGCTTGGTACACCTGGTACATCATCTAGATTACTTCTCCCATCCTATCCTTTCCACCCCTCACTATCCTCCCATCCCCACTATCCTCCCATCCCCACTATCCTCCCATCCCCTCACCCGTTCTCCCCCGAACATGTGATGACCACTCATTTTCTTGGTCACGGCCCTATTGTTTTATCTTCGGTCGTCCTCTATTGTTCTATTCTCACCCACTCCTTCATTATTTTATTCTCAGCCATATTCCATTATTCTAATCTCGCCTACATTCCTTATTCTATTCTTGATCACTGTGGACAATGCCTCCACATGGTTTTTCATACCTTATTGTTCTCCATTCCTTATGCCACCCTGTTCCACATCTTGCTTCTTAACCTATATAAGTAGCAGGATGTATGTAGATAGTTCCTCACTCAGAATATCAACTTGGTTTGCACCCTCTTGTCCGCCCCTTTCCTGCCTAAAGTCCTTCACTCAAGCCGATATTTTCGGCACTTTCGCGAGCCTCTCTCCTGTCTAAATTAGTGGCACGCACGGAACAGCAGGGCGCAACGCACGAGTACATTGAAGCGTGGCCACCCCAAAAATGGTCTGCAGGACTTGACCAACTCCTCGGCTTTACCGAGTTGTAACAGTATATTCTGAGTGACACTGCTTTCCGTGCCACCTCTGTTCTTACAATCATGCCCCCACATACTAGATCAGCAGCCCGCATGGATGACAATCGGCTCACCCCTACAGTAAATCAATGAAGGGAGTGTGAAGCCTCCGGAACCCTACCCCTTCTTATTGGGTATACCTCACCAACAATAGAACTGCGGCGTCTCGCCTCCCACTTCGAGCAAGAACCACGCATCGAAGAGGTTGTCGATGACAACATTGAATATGAAGATTACGACAACGATGATCAAGAGCCCCATCCGGCAGAGGATGAACCCGGTTCAGCACATTATGACGCAGATGCTGAAACCGAGGAACAGCCTCAGCACCACCGACAGGCAAATACACCTGAACCTCCTTGCACTCCGGTAGCTGCACCTCCCCAACCCGCGGTTGCACCCCGTCAGCCCGTGGTTGCACCCCTGCAACCTGCGGCCACACCCCCTCCATCCACGGCTGTACTGCCGCAAGCCAGGCAAGCTCCCCGAGCCAGACCAGGGCCACAGGGCAGGCAGGCTCCGCAAGCCAGGCCACCTCCTAGGGCTAGGGCCCCCATAAACCCAGCCAACAATAACGACCTCTTAAACGCCATTCTCAAACTCGGCAGAACCGCCTGGAATCACCGACAAGACGGTCAAGCTGCCAGAATTCGAGAACCAGAACCCTTCAATGGGACCGACCCAAAGAAGTTAAAGGGTTTCATCTTCCTTTGCAGAATGAATTTCCACACCCGGCCTAACTCGTTCCCCGACGTTCCACAAAAAACCTAGTGGCTTTGTGGTTGTCCTGCATGGTTAGCTTTTTGAGGGCCATTTCAGCATCAGCTCTTTTGTCCCAAGAGCCGAAGTTGATCTGTAACTCATCGATAAAAAGCTCCAAATTGCTGGTCAAGCGGGGTTCCGTATTGGGGTTACCCATCAGGTAGGGCTCAAAACATTCCAGAGCCGTTCCTTTCAGGTAGGAGACCATGTAAGTCATTGATCTACCGCTTGGCTTCAGGGCCATTGGCCACATCATGACGGCCCTTCTCGGCCTCTTCATCGGCCGCTCCTCCTCTTGTTCTTCTTCCGTTTCCTTCCTTTCGCTCTGCTCTTCCTCACTCTCCCTCTCCAACTCCACCTCTTCCCGACTCTTAACCTTGTGCTGCCAAAGCACCGCCAGGCTGCACTTCACATGGCGGGTGTTGCATTGCCCGCACACTGCCCCTATGTTCCTCACTGAACAACTCTCCTCGTGTTCCTCACAATGATCGCAAGGAGGACGGAGGGAAGGCGACCATTCTCGGGTCGGCCTCTTTTGGGGCTAATAGAAAAAATCAGTCAAAAATAAAATAAAATAAATCCCCACATACCTTGGCACCCATCAGCCCTCCCCTCACGTTTGTTTTCTTACTAGGCCCCGCTCCCGTACTCCTACCCCTCTTACGGAGCAAACCCTCTGGTCTTCCCGAACCTTTGGAAGCCCCTGCGGCACCAACACCCTCGCTTTCAGGAACCTTATCCTGTTTCCCCACATTCGGAGGAGGCCCTGTCTCAGTTGCATCCTCAAGGCCCCGGTTCTCCGCCTGTTTTGCCAACTCCTCCCGATCCCTCTCGGCTGCTTCAGCAGTAGCATCGGCCACTTTCCTATCAGCCTCTTCTCTCTCTGCTGCTAATTTAGCAGCCGCTTTTGCCGCGTCCTCATCCTCCCTCTTCTTGGCTTCGGCCTCGGCAATTCGGATGGCCTCAGCCTCTCGTTTCTCCTGCCTCTCCAACCTTTTCCTCTCTATCTCAGCTTTCTATGCATTGTCTTCATCCGTTTTGTAACCCATCTTGTGGCGGTGGACAGTGATGTGATATGCGTATTGATGGAAGCAAGGGTCATGTTCGGGCATCAAACCCCAAACCTTTTGTAATGTCACGTTAAGGCGTCGGAACCTCATATTCAATCCCCGCTCACCGGCTTCATGGTTTCAGCCGCTAAGGGGGGGATACTGTCAAGACCACGATACCGAGCTCCGGTTCATTCGGTAATACCGACCGACCGACCTTTACCCATATTATCCTTACTATCACGCGGTCTCGGCTCGGTACACCTGGTACATCGTCTAGATTACTTCTCCCATCCTATCCTTTCCACCCCTCACTATCCTCCCATCTCCACTATCCTCCCATCCCCTCACCCGTTCTCCCCCAAACATGTGATGACCACTCATTTTCTTGGTTATGGCCCTATTGTTTTATCTTTGGTCATCCTCTATTGTTCTATTCTTACCCACTCCTTCATTATTTTATTCTCATCCATATTCCATTATTCTAATCTTGCCTACATTCCTTATTCTATTCTTGATCACTGTGGACAATGCCTCCACATGGTTTTTCATACCTTATTGTTCTCCATTCCTTACGCCACCCTGTTCCACATCTTGCTTCTTAACCTATATAAGTAGCGGGATGTATGTAGATAGTTCCTCACTCAGAATATCAACTTGGTTCGCACCCTCTTGTCTGCCCCTTTCCTGCCTAAAGTCCTTCACTCAAGCCGATATTCTCGGCACCTTCGTGGGCCTCTCTCCTGTCTAAATTAGTGGCACGCATAGAACAGCAGGGCGCAACACACGAGCACATTGAAGCCTAGCTACCCCAAAAACGGTCTGCAGGACTTGACTAACTCCTCGGCTTTACCGAGTCGTAACAGCAAGAGACAACGTCCAGAAATACATCCATCTTCTAGAGCATGGCAAGTTTATATCCACATCTCCAACATTTCAGTAGGTTGAGCTTGTTTGCAGGATGACCCACCTCTTCTTTTTGATTTTATTTCCCTCTCTTCCTCTTCTCCTGATTTCTCTCCTATACACACATGATTTTAGTCTAGATATGGTATGGTATTGGGTGAACACTTGTACTCCGTGTAGCTAGCCGGTGCACCATAAGCGCCCATGCTTCGAGCCGTAGAAGGGGAATGGCACACCATGATGCCAGACCTCATGAAGTAGTCATGAAAATCGTGTGAGATAATTAAAAAGCTTGAAGGCTTCGTTCGCAGAGTACAACAACCAACCGCTGTAAAACGGCACTCCGGTCAGTATTGGGAAGGATTCCAGGTTTACGGTAGATCGAAATATTTGAGGTATTCTGGCCTATGCATCTCAAGATGTTATAATATTAGCAGGTGGTGATAAAACCTGTGCTAGGAAAGTGTCTCAATTTTAGTCTCGAGATTACAATAGGGTAATTGAACCTCAGGTCACAGAATCAATACCTGAAGCTCATTAGTAGGCTATAAAGATGAACCTCCTTAATTGTGGAACTATTCAAGAGGGAGTTTGCTTGATGAGTATCCCCCGATATGACTATTATCCAAGTGAAGTTATATATGTTATGGCCATTACAGATAACCCAGCCAAGAGTGCACACGACTCAAATGAGTAATAAATGATTCAAATTATTCATGATCCGTGAATTTTGTCTTCTGTCTCGCTACAACAGCCTTATTACTCGCAGTAGGGGTTTCTAACACGAGTTTAGTAAGTGCATCAAACCGATCGTCAGAGAAGCATATGTCACTAGATAGAGCCCATGGATACATCGATATCCCAAGAGCCATCGAACAACTCATTAGAGTCAATGACCACCTGCTAATATGATAACATCTTGAGATGCATAGGCCAGAATACCTCAAATATTTCGATCTACCGTAAACCTGGAATCCTTCCCAATACTGACCGGAGTGCCGTTTTACAGTGGTTGGTTGTTGTGCTCTGTGAACGAAGCCTTCAAGCTTTTTAATTATCTCACACGATTTTCATGACTACTTCATGAGGTCTGGCATCATGGTGTGCCATTCCCCTTCTGCGGCTCAAAGCATGGGCGCTTATGGTGCACCGGCTAGCTACATGGAGTACAAGTGTTCACCTAATACCATACCATATCTAGACTAAAATCATGTGTGTATAGGAGAGAAATCAGGAAAAGAGGAAGAGAGGGAAAGAAAATCAAAAAGAAGAGGGGGGTCATCCTGAAAACAAGCTCAACCTACTGAAATGTTGGAGATGTGGATATAAACTTGCCATGCTCTAGAAGATGGATGTATTTCTGGACATTGTCTCTTACCACACAGGGACCCTCTGCTGGCCCTCTAGCATTGGGAAAAACTCCCCCCATCCCCAGCTCATTGCAGGGCAGAGAAGCTAGCCACAGAAGGGTATTGGAGCAAGGCTCTGGGGATATGAGGAGAAGTGACAGACAACTTCAGGGAGACTGTGGTGCTTGAGACAGGGAGGCATGGGAGGATGAGAGCTCATGTTAGGTCAGTGGTCTAGCAGAAGACAAATGCCAGGTGTGGTTGGTTTAGTTCTGTTCTTTATGTGCAATGTCCAAGTAGTTGTGGAATCTGTTGGTGATCTGAATATATTGTAGAGTTTTTGGTATCATATTTGGGTTGCTGAGCATTTTTGGGATTGAGTGAGCTGCCTCTCTAGTGTCATGTCAGAGCATATTGAATTGCTCTCTATAGCAGGTGCAGTGTTTCAGGAAGTGGGCCACAGTTTCAGGTGCATGGCATGTATTACATGCATAGCACAGTCTGTAGTTTTGATTTTCTTGAGGAACACATTGAGGGCAATATTTCCCATGTAGAGTTGTACAATGATGCTGCTGGCTTGCCACAGGAGTGGTTGAAGAAGCCTGTGGGTTTGTATTGAGGGCATGTGTGAGTCATGTTGAGGATAACGAGCGACACCCCGTTCCGTTTTATTCCTTTTAGGATGTCTTAGTCATGACACATATGCGAGCATCTCAGCTTCTTGACCAGAGCTGAGATGTGAGTAATCCTTAGATGTATTTTATCATAATCTGACAAGCTGTACCTAGTCGCTCTTGATATAGGTACATTATATATATCAGCTTCTTGACCAGAGCTGAGATTCGCTCTTGATATAGTTGCGACATTAATTTAACAGGTTATGGTCCCCCACCAACTTTGATATCAATTCAATAATGTCAAACCTTACAATGTTATCCTCATCTGACTCTGCATCCCTATCGGTACCAAAGCTCCGCGATGATGGAAGCAACTGGACTGATTACGAGCCTCGCATTCGGACAGCCATGGGTGCAAAAGGTCTTTGGATACATGTTGAAGGAAAGGCCATTGTGCCAAAACCATATGCGGTAGTCAATGGCATTCATGTATTATCAGATGCGAAGACACCTGCTTCGGACGATCAAATAGAAGCCCGTGAGATGCGTATCATCGAATCAACATGTGATTCTGTCTATGACCTCCTTACACATTGGATCTGTAATCAAGAACCTAACAACTGTGAAGGAGATGTGGGAGAAGGTTAAAAATGATGCTACTACCAAGAGCACATTATACCTCATTGACGCCGAAGATCAGCTCACTAACATGCGACTTGCTGAGTCAAATGACCCGCGAAATCATCTCAATGATTTGAAGCAATACTTCAAATTTATGATGAAACACCATGACAACATCTTCCTAATGGGATCCACATTCACTGATACACGTCTTTCTTGGATCATCATGTCATCTTTACCCCCTTCTTATCGGTCATCTATTCAAACCATTACCGCTGCAGAATGACTAGGCATGACTCAAGGTACAGCTACAAAAGCACAAATGTCACCAACCAACCTCATATCTTTCTTCACTGAAGAAGCCCAGCACCGTGCCATCGATCATGAGCACTCAAAAGCAGCTGAATCAGCGCTTATGGCTCATAACAAACGAGAAAAGAAATCAGCGTCAAAAACAAAGTCAGTTCCCAAGTCAAATCCTGACCACCATTGTGATAATTGCAACCGGCAAGGTCACCTTAAAGCCGACTGCTGGTCCAAAGGTGGTGGTAAAGAAGGACAAGGTCCTAGGCAAAAGAAGTTGAAAAAGGTGGACAAAACCCAAGATGTGGCAGCCGCTGTTGATATAAAGCAAACCAATGACGACTTATTCGCTTTTACCTGCACATCCAATCTATCAGCTGTTGCAGACACCTTACAACTACCGCGAATAAGACTTGGAGCATATATTGACAGTGGTGCAAACAGCCACTACTGCCCTGACCAGACAAAGTTCTTAAACTACTGGCCTATCACCGGTAGAAACATCGTTGCTGCCAATGGCCATACGCTTAAAGCTTTAGGAATAGGCGATGTGCGCATAGAGCTTCCTAATGGAACGAAGAAAACACAAGCGCTTCTCAAGGATGCTGTTCATGCACCTGAGATGGCCTTTACACTGATTTCTATCGCTAAGTTAGATCAAGCTCAATGCACAATAACTTTCCAAAATGGAATGTGCATGATAAAAAACCCATCTGGAAACATCATGGCAATGATCCCCAAATCTGATAGACTCTACAGATTGGCCCCTACTGACTCACCAAAACCGGTTGACTATGCAAATATTGCATCAGTCAAAATGTCCTTAACAGAGGCACACCGAAAGCTTGGCCATATGTCTCATGCAGCGGTCAAGCATGCCATCTCGTCTGGCCAAATAACTGGCATTGAACTTGATCCCGAGTCTAAAGCCAAATTTTGTGAGGCTTGTGCTAAGGCCAAAGCAATGCAATTGCTGTTCCCAAAGCGGTCACTCACTCGCGCTACCAAATATGGTGAACATGTACACTGGGACCTCTGGGGGCCAGCATCAGTCCAAAGTCTCAGCAGAAACTCTTATGTTGCAGCGTACATCGATGATGCAACTCGAGAAACCAGGATTTATTTCCAGAAAAAGAAAAGTGAAACATCTCATTCATACTCACTAGATGAAGCCTATATCAAAACCCAGACCGGTAACCGCATCAAAGTATGCAGGAGCGATCGAGGTGGTGAATTCCTGTCAAAAGAACTCACTGACCACCAGGACCATCAAGGTACTATACACGAGCTTACGGTTCATGACTCTCCACCTCAGAACGGCACCGCTGAACGAGGAATGCGAACATGTACTGAACAAGCATGCGCGCTACTACTTGCATTGCATTTGCCAAGATTCTTATGGGAGGAAGCTATGAAGCATTCAGCATGGTTACAAAACCATACACCAACACACTCACTAAATGGAAAAACCCCATATGAGGCTAGATATGCAAAAAAAACCCCATTTAGCTGGTATTCAAGAGTTTGGTGTGGCTGCATATGTCAAACAACTCGATGCTGGGAAGTTAGACGCACACACTCAACTAGGATGTTTTGTTGGATATGATCAAGAATCCAAAGGCTACAGAATTTACTGGCCTACCAAACACAATTTCAGTTGAATGTAATGTTGTTTTCAATGAAAATGACGTCTCTTACAGTGAATCAACTGGACTTGTTCCAGGTAATGCTCTAAATGAGGGGGAGACTGATAAAGTCATTCAGCACATACAAACTCGTCACCATTCACAATCCAGTGACCTACCTTCTGAACCACCAATTCCTTCATCTGATCACCATGACCTACTCCTTGAACCACCATCCGATAAACTAGAACCAGACACGGCCGATGATGATGCCGATCAAATAGAACCTGGTCTTGCGCGCCATCCTAGGAAACCTAAGGGAGCTTACCGGCTCATGAACGAAGGACTGACAGCTGCAATAGCGGACACTGATGAGCAATTGACTAACCCAGTTGAAGACTCTTACATTGAATATGCCCTAATGGCATCTGACTCTTCAACGCCTCGTTCCCTCGATGATGCTCTCTGCAGCCCCAACCGCAACCACTGGCAAAAAGCGCTCGAGTATGAAATAGATCAGCTGGAAAAACTTGGCACTTGGATTATTGAAGACTTACCAAAAGGGCAGACCCTGATCCCTTGTACCAAGGTCTTGGAAGAAAAACGCGGTCCAACGGGCAAAATAGAAGCTTTCCGAGTGCGTATCATCGCAGGTGGACACAAGCAGGTCGAAGGAGTCAATTACACCGAAACATTCTCGGCAGCCGCCAAACTCCCATCTGTCAGAGTCGTACTCACAAACACTGCCTCGCTTGATTGGGAGATTCATCAAGTCGATGTAAAGAGTGCCTACCTCAATGCCCCGCTTAAGGAAACAGTTTACATGACTATTCCTCGAGGAGCAGCGAAGCCTGGGCAGGAAGGGAAGGTGGGTAGACTTCTAAAGGGATTGTACGGTCTTAAGCAGGCTGGAAGGGGTTGGCACCAAGAGTTAACCAGGGTCTTCACTCAAGAACTGGGACTCCGACGCTCAGAGCTAGATCATTCTATATTCAAACTCAATGCCAAAACGGAACAAATGATCCTTGCCGTAGCTACGGACGACATGCTTCTTACTTCCAACTCGCTCGCACAGATTTCCAAGTTGAAAAAGGACCTAACGCGTTATTGAGGAATTTCAGATATGGGAGAAGCCCATTGGTATTTGGGGTTTGAGATCAAGCGCAATTGCAAGGCACACACAATTTCCATTAACCAAAGTGCGTACTTACAGTTGATGGTGAGAAAATTTCACCTAGCTGATGCAAAGCCGGTCTTGACCCCAATGGAGCCAGGCATTGTCCTGAGTAAAGAACAGGCATCTCAGTCTGTACGACATACCATATGCATGCGGAATGTACCATACGCAGAGGCCATCGGTAGCGTACTTTGGCCCGCCATGATCTCACGCTCGGACATTGTGTTTTCTGTAGGAACGCTTGCGCAATTCATCCAGAACCCGGCACTCATTCACTGGGAAGCACTCAAACACGTGATAGTGTACCTAAACACTACTAGAGACACCTGGCTTACCTTTGGAGGAGCCGACCTCGAGAATGTCAAGGCCTACTGCGATGCTGACTGGGCTAGTCAAGCACACCGACACTCGATTTCCGGCTTTTCTTTCCATATGGGGGCGGGAGCTGTATCCTGGAGTTGCAAGAAACAAAATCTCATTGCGCTCTCTAGCACAGAAGCCGAATACATCGCCCTTACGCATGCGGCGAAAGAGGCGGTATGGCTACGCAACTTCCTAGGCGAGATACGCGGATTAGAACAGTCACCGGTCGTTATCAAATGCGACAACCAGGGCGCGATCGCTATTTCAAAAGACAACAAGTTTCACGCGCGGACGAAACATATTGAGATAAGGTATCATTATATTCGGGAGTGTGTAGCTAATGGGAAGGTTGTTGTGGAGTATGTCCCTACTGCAGAAAACATAGCCGACGCGTTTACCAAACCGCTCGCGAGACCGAGGTTCAACGAGCTTGCCGCCAAATTGGGGCTTGGATCTGGCTGAACGGTCTCACTACCTAACGTACCCGGCATCGCTCGAGGGGGAGTGTTGAGGATAACGAGCGACACCCCGTTCCGTTTTATTCCTTTTAGGATGTCTTAGTCATGACACATATGCGAGCGTCTCAGCTTCTTGACCAGAGCTGAGATGTGAGTAATCCTTAGATGCGTTTTATCATAATCTGACAAGCTGTACCTAGTCGCTCTTGATATAGGTACATTATATATATCAGCTTCTTGACCAGAGCTGAGATTCACTCTTGATATAGTTGCGACATTAATTTAACAAGTCAATCATGGATAACCAGTCTCTCAAAGCAAAGGAAGTTGGTCCAGAGCTGCCGCCAGCGCTTCTGGTAATCGTTTTCGCAGTAGATGTGGTAGATCTTGCCCAGCTAGGTTGTTACCCGAGGAGGCGTCCCACGCGCGCTTGTCTGCTCAATATCTTCGATTTCTGCATGGCCAGGTACCCACTTGAAGTGTAGTTGCAGGCAACGATGCTTGGATTTGAGGCTGCGACTGCCTCCGACGAGTGACCGGTCTGGATCATCAATTCCAGTTTCATGTCAATTTCCTGATGTTCCCGCGCTTGCTAGCTCACACGCGCCTTGTAAATCACTTCAGCAAGTGGGGGCGAGGTTCGTAGAAAGTATACATATGCCTTCATGTCCTTGTCATCCAAAGTTGTCCCGCGCAGACTGCAGTTACCTCTGTATACAGACTCCCGAGAACATCAATGCTGGTGGTGTAATCTTCTGGAGTACAGTGTCTTGGACGGTGCCATTACTTATGTTGATTATCACTCGGGGCCTGTTTAACTTTTTGACCTTGTAGAAATCAGTCAACGACTAAAGACACGCTGTGGGTCTGGTATCATAGCAATGCGTGTCACCGTGATCGTCGCATAAGATAAAGGCCCAGTACTGAGGTTCTGTCACCTGGACTAATGGCCAGTCTGTAGGTTGTGTCTTGGACGGAGCATGTAACCAACAGACTTCTATGAAATGAAAAAAGTCTACCATACAACCCGAGTTTTCCTGAGCAATTCGGCTTGTATCCACTGACTCGACTGTCAGGTTCGGGGATACCGCAAAGCATTTGATCCATCAAATACGTTGCACAGACCTGCGGAAAATGACAAAGAAGGTGGACCGGGGGGGGGGGGGGGGG
>QLPI01004414.1:5693-15812 GCA_003314275.1 Chroogomphus rutilus | reverse complement strand
ACATGTTACAGGGTAATGCAACCAAAGTATGCAAAAGGAATAATACATGGAAACAAGATATGTAAAGTTTGGTCGATGACTGAGCATAGAATATAATTGAAACAAATAGAAACAAGATGCATAAAAGAATAAGTGAGGACAGAAGGGGATGGAATGGAATGGGGAGAAGTGGAATGAACTGAGTGACGAACTGTCAAGCGTCGGATACTGACGGACTTTGGTACTGCTGAGGGGTGTTGTCGAAAGGTTGGGTGGACTATGGCCAAGTCCTGCAGGCCAAGAGTAGTGGCGTTGGCTTCAACGTACTTGTGCATTGCGCCCTACTTGCCGTGCGTGCCACTGTATTTGCAACAGACAGATACTCGGGGGGATGCTGAGGATGCCGGCCCGAGTCGAGGACTTAACAGAAGAAAAGAAGGTAGAAGGGCCTAAGCCTAGTCGATACCCAGAATGGAGAAGTATGTACATCCATGTCCTACTTATATAGGTTAAGAAGCAACATGTGGAATAAGGAATGTGGGGCAACAAGATATGCAGAGCATGTGGTCATTGTCCACAACGAACAAAATTAGAACAAGGAATGCAAAGTGGGGATAGAACAATAAAAGACAGGACAATAGGGTCATGACTCAAGATGGGACAATAGGGAGTGGCCGAGTATAAAACAATGGGGTCTCGTCCAAGGATAATACAAGGGCAGGAAGTCCCGAGGTGAAACAAACTGAGGAGTGCGGATGGCGGATGTGCCGAGCCGGGACCGGCGTACCAAGTGTTATGCAGGCGACGCAGGCACTTGGTCGTGGATATAGGATGATTGCTCGGTCGGCACTGCCGGCGGATGGGTCTCGGTACGTGGACTTGACAGTATCCCCCCCTTAGCGGCTGAACCCCTGAAGCCGGAAATTAAAAGCAAGGTCCGGAACGCCTAAACGTAATATCACGGATAGTGGGGGAAGTTTCCGGACTTCTCATAGACCAACCGCATCTTTCCAGTCATCGCCATCAAAAATTACCCGGAACAAGATGCACACCGAGACCGACGCTGTCGAACGGGGGAACGACGGAAGATGGGTTACTTGTGATCATGACGCGTCATCAACCCAGGGTGTGGGGTGCAATTTGTGGATTCCCCAGGAGACTATGGATGGTGTCGAATGGGGGAATGACGGAAGACGGGTTACTCGTGATCATGACGCGTCATCAACCCAGGGTGCGGGGCGCGATTTGTGGAGTCCGCGGGAGACTACGGATGGTGTAGATGGGGTGGGTGAGGAGAGTGCTTCAGCGGAGAATGCGGAGGGTGCAGGTGCAGAGGATGCCTCGGCGGGGGTCATGGGGACGGATAGGGAGGTGACTGTGGGGCGACTCGTGGCAGCGAGTTGGGATACCCCGGAGGATGCGGAGGACGGTCAAGAGGCCGTGTCCCCATAGGCCAAAACAGCCGGGTGGGCAGAAAATCCCGGGACCTCGGGGGTTCCGAAGACAAATGAACGGAAGTGGGGTAGGAGTGTGGGGGCGGGGCCCAGTATGGGGCCGAGTGTACAAGGTCGGGGAGGAAATGCCTGGGCAAGTGGTCATATGTTTTCTTTATTCCCTGCTGATTGACATGTTCCTTGTAGCGTAAAAGCAAACTGGCCCGGGACAAAGTCAACCCAATGGTTCGGGTCTCTATGGAGGGTGTGGATGGGGTGGTAGAGCCCCCGAGTAAAAGGCCGAGACGGGCCTGTACCCAAAAGCCGAGCGGGAAGGCTGTCGAGACCGAAGTACCGTTGGCTGGGGGGTCCGGGCGGAAGCGGACGGGGAGGACGGACAGAACGGACAGATTGGGGCGGATGGAGGAGAGGTTGCGTCGTATGGAGGATGCGATGCGGCTCCTTCTTGAGAGGGAGCCTGACTTGTCGGTAGTCCCGCAATTGGAGGAGTTGAGGAACTCTTTGTGGGATGAGAAGAAGGAGGGGATGGAAGAGAAAGGGAGGAATGAGGAGGAGGAGAGGAATGAGGATGAATATGTGGAGATAGATTAGAGGAATTAATGAATATTGTATAATTTTTTTTTTTTTTGAAGGTAGAAGAGTGAAAGCAATTAAGGAAAAAAGTACAACAAGTCGGAAATGCCGAGGTGTTCGGTAGATCGGCTGTTTGTTTGATGGGAGAAGAGGGTAACAGATGGACTGGGGCAGAAGGAGGGATTAGAGGTTGAGGGTGGAATGAGGGGATATTTCTTTCGGGATTAAAGGTGGTCGTAGGGTCGTGAGCGGAGTGTCGGGAGTGTATGGGGGAGTGGCTGGAGAAAGGATTGGGGGAGAAGGGGACGTGATAGGTGACGGAATGGAACAGAGGGAGTGAAGAATGGGGCAGAAGGTGATGGATGGAACGGAGAGTGAAAAAAAATGGAGGTGGTTTTCGGGAGAAGGACGTCTTTGGGAGGGGAGTTTGAGCAGTTTGAAAGGTTTCTAGCTGGTCGCCACCCCCCCTTTTAGGTAGACGTCCCACCATCTACTAAAGGTGTCGGCCTCTAGCCGAGAAGAACGGAAAAGGGGTCGTAACTGCATATGACACGCATATACGGAGTGAAGAACGGGGACGGATGGGGACGGATGGGTGAGACCTTGGCCGAACATGCCGAATGACAACATTGACCGAGAGGTCCCTGCCGAAAAGCTTGCCAGCCGTTCTGGTATACAAGCATGCACAAGGCAGTTGCATTGACTAGGGCTATTGGCGAAGCTTCCAGCGACGGAACAGGATCCTGGGTGAGGCTTTTGGAACAGTGGCAAATGCCGCCTGGACCGAGGCCATTGGGATGCACCTAAAAACGTTAGTAGCTTGACGGATTATAATACTGCCTAATACCCTGTTAATCAACGGATTATAGCGGGTGAGCGAGTTGTGCCCAAATATTGCTGACCGATGGATCTAGTACATGACAGACAGATGGGTGGACTGATTGTCCGGACGGAAAATCTAGTAAGTGTATCTGTGCTTTGTTAGCAAGAAATACTAGATCGGAAAAAGGTCATAATCATAAACAAATTTTCAAATGGTCTGTAAGCTGATGCTGATTGATCAAGCATGCCGGACAGATTGTCGAGGGTGGGGCGTTGCCTTCCAGTCGGCTGGAAAAAACTGAAGTTCTTCTGAACTGGGTGGTCTGCGAATCTATACTGGTATTGGGTCGGAAATGCGGTGGCGTAGATCTGTCTTGTTGGACAACCTCCTAGGAGTAAGACGATCCGGTGAAGCTATGAACAGTTCCTGATTCAAAACAGTTAGAAGGGCCACCGGGAGACCCAGTTCCGAACAAGAAGATGGAAAGGTCATTAAAGGGGTGTCTTGAAAGACCATATTCGTAAACCGTGAGTGCACGGAAAGTAGTTTGATTCTAGGTATACTGTCAAGCATCGGATACTGACGGACTTCGGTACTGCCGAGGGGTGTTGTCGAAAGGTTGGGCGGGCTATGGCCAAGTCCTGCAGGCCAAGAGTAGTGGCGTTGGCTTCAACGTACTTGTGCGTTGCGCCCTACTTGCCGTGCGTGCCACTGTATTTGCAACAGACAGATACTCGGGGGGATGCTGAGGATGCCGGCCCGAGTCGAGGACTTAACAGAAGAAAAGAAGGTAGAAGGGCCTAAGCCTAGTCAATACCCAGAATGGAGAAGTATGTACATCCATGTCCTACTTATATAGGTTAAGAAGCAACATGTGGAATAAGGAATGTGGGGCAACAAGATATGCAGAGCATGTGGTCATTGTCCACAACGAACAAAATTAGAACAAGGAATGCAAAGTGGGGATAGAACAATAAAAGACAGGACAATAGGGTCGTGACTCAAGATGGGACAATAGGGAGTGGCCGAGTATAAAACAATGGGGTCTCGTCCAAGGATAATACAAGGGCAGGAAGTCCCGAGGTGAAACGAACCGAGGAGTGCGGATGGCGGATGTGCCAAGCCGGGACCGGCACACCAAGTGTTATGCAGGTGACGCGGGCACTTGGTCGTGGATATAGGATGATTGCTCGGTCGGCACTGCCGGCGGATGGGTCTCGGTACGTGGACTTGACACGAACCAAATGTACTGAGCCAAGACCATGTACTAGTGAAGAATGACTTGTCACTTATGTGTGGAATTAGATGGTAAGGATCATTTGGCTGGTATGACCAAGTGAACCAAAGCTTGGTGTCATATACTCAATATATTGCAAGAGTATTACAATAAAGATTAATGAGTTCTCTTGTAGCCATGCAAAATGTTCTTATTGATTCTGGTCCAGGTCTTTGCCTAAAGATAATATTTAAGGGGGGTCTTGTCAGGTATCTCATCTATTACATATAGAATTAATAGTTTAAGGATGTTAAACTATTAGTTCTAGACTAGTTTAGGTTTATTTCCACTTTTCTAATTTTTATCTGATTTAATTCTTTTCTTAGTTTTTATGTATTTTAGTTTTTGAGGTTAGCCTGCTACTTTGGTAGCAGAGGCTGAGGTTTACTCTTCAGAATAAACCTATTCAACAGGTCTTCAGACCCATTGTGAAAGGTGGCTTCAAGTCTTCAGACCAGTTACCTAAGCAGACTTTGGTCCACTTATGAGAGTGCTGCTGGCACTTATTTAATCCTGTGGATTATTATAGGTGAAAAGTGTCAAGCTTTGGGTACTGACGGACTTCGGTACTGCCAAGGGGTGTTGTCGAAAGGTCGGGCGGACTATGGCCAAGTCCTGCAGGCCAAGAGTAGTGGTGTTGGCTTCAATGTACTCGTGCGTTATGCCCTACTTGCTGTGCATGCCACTGGTTTTGCAACAGACAGGTACTTGGGAGGATGCTGATGATGCTGGCCCGAGTCGAGGACTTTACAGAGGAGGAGAAGGTAGAAGGGCCTAAGCCTAGTCGATACCCAGAATCAGGAAATATGTACATGCATGTCCTACTTATATAGGTTAAGAAGCGACATGTGGAATAAGGAATGTGAGACAACAAGGTATGCAGAGCATGTGGTTATTGTCCACAATGGATAAAATTAGAATGAAGGGATGCAAAATGGGGTAAAACAATAAGGGATAAGATAATAGAGATGTAGCCAAGGATAGGACAATAGAGAGTGGCCGAGTATAAAACAATGGAGTCGTGACCGAGGATAATACAAGGACAGGAAGTCCTGAAGTGAAGCAGATTTAGGAATGGGCAAATGGTGTGGCAGAACGTGCCGAGCCTAGAACGGCGTACCAAGTGATGTGCATTCAGCGTAGACACTTGTACATGGACGTAGAATGGCTGCTCGGTTGGCACTGCCAAATAACCGGAACCTCGGTACATGTACTTGACAAAAAGATTGTTATTTTATGTTACAGAACTAGCATCTATTTATACTAATTCTGAGCTGATTATGTGACCTCCTGATAAGGGAGTTCCTTCCTGAAGCTAATGGAAGTGTTCGGAAGGAATTGGAAGGCCTTGGAAGCCTGTGAGGTCACTATTGTAGTCACTTAACCATAAAAGAAATATAATATTTCCATGACTGGTACTCTCATGACTAGTTATGTCATGAAATATTAATATTATGTAAGTCATGCTACTGGACTGACCTTTTATGTAACTATTATTATATAAGCCCAGGAATTTGTTATAAGGTAGAAGACAAATGGTTTCCACTAAGGTCATGTGACTCAAATGTCACATCCACCATTTCACACAAGGATCTGGCAACATTGACAAAAATGATTCTTGTTAGAAATTGATATATTCTGGAACATTCAAGCAACTTGGTTAAGTCAATCCCCAGACATGAAGTAGTTATGCTGCAATACAAGTGGATTGCAGTGTAGGAATCTTGTAGATAATTCTAGCATTTTCTACTTTGTAGATAGTATATAAGAGAGCCATTGAAGGCTCACAGGAATAATAGTTTATTTTAAAAAAAGAAACAAATCTCCTGTGACAACAGGTTATGGGCCCCAGCCTATAGCACATTAACGAAACCTTATCACACTTGCCAAATCTACCCCCATTATCATTAATCAATTTCCAACAATGTCGCTTGCCCAATCTGACTCACTATATTGAATCGACCCCTTGAATGGGAATAATTACCACATGTGGAAACAGAAGATATGGTGGATCTTGATCGATCAAGGATTATGGGACTATGTAACTGGGCCAAATTCAACTAGGCCGCAGCCAGTAGATCTCAATAATATTCAGCCGGGCAAAAAACAGGCAATTTGTCAAGTACACGTACCGAGACCCATCCACTCGGCAATGCCAACCAAGCAACCATCCTATATCCATGACCAAGTGTCCATGCCGCATGCATAACACTTGGTACACCAGTCTTGGCTCGGCACATCCACCACCCATATGCCTACTCCTCACCCCTCAGTCCATCTCACCTCGGGACTTCTGTCCTTGTATTATCCTCGGCCATGACTCCATTGTTTTATAGTCGGCTACTCCTTATTGTCCTATCCTTGGTTATGCTTCTATTATTCTATCCTTTATTGTTCTATGCTGGTTTGCATCCCTTCATTCTAATTTTACTCATTGTGGACATGCTCTGCATACCTTGTTGTCTCACATTCCTTATTCCACATGTCACTTCTTAACCTATATAAGTAGGACATGCATGTACATATTTCCTCATTCTGGGTATCGACTAGGCTTAGGCCCTTCTACCTTCTTCCCCTCTGTTAAGTCCTCGACTTGGGCTGGCATCATCAGCATCCTCCCAAGTATCTGTCTGTTGCAAATCGGTGGCACGCATGGCAAGTAGGGCGCAACGCACGAGTATGTTGAAGCCAACACCACTACTCTTGGTCTGCAGGACTTGGCCATTGTCCGCCCAACAACCTTTGGCAGTACCGAAGTCCATCAGTACCCGAAGCTTGACACAATTACTGATTGGGAAAAATGTGATCAACAAGCATACACAGCTATATACCTGCATATCAATGATGATTACCTGGTATATACACAAACAGCTGTTCATGCTTCACAGATCTGGACAACTTTAGCTACAATATTCAAAGCTAAAGGACCGGTTGGTATTATCAACACCCACTGAGAATTTTTCCAGACATTTGCCATAGAGGGTGCCAATAGGGAGGAACATATTCGGAAATTATGTACGCTGCAACAAAATTTGCATGCACTTGGCGAATACATAAGCAATCGGGATTTTGCCACAATCCTGCTTACATCACTACCCACCTCATGGTCAACTTTCATTACCATGGTAAATGCAAGACTACCAACCTTATCCTCAGATGCCCTGATTGCGTCAATCCTGGAAGAAGATTGATCACGACAATCGAATAATAATAACAATACAGCGCTCAAGACAAATCAAAAAAAAACAGGCAATTAAATTCAAATAACATGGGTGCTACCAAAGGAACATGCTGAAATTGTGGAAAAAAGGGCCATTGGGCCAAAGATTGATGGGAAAAAGGTGGTGGAAAAGAAGGACAAACACCAAAATGGTAGAAGCCCCCAAGGCAAAAAACTAACCAAGCAATGGAAGACAATGGAAATGAACCACAATTTGTGTTTGTGACAACAGGCAGCAATCCAATCTCAGTATCAGATTGGCTGGCTGATTTGGCATCAACAGTCCATTTGGCATGGAATAAAAATGACTTTATTACATATACACCAGAATTAACTGAAATCAAAGGAATAGCACCGAATTCAGTTCTTCAGACAATTGGATGTGGAACAGTGGAAATAGAATTCCTTATCAACAAAGAAACCTTCAAAGTTTTGCTACATGACGTCAAACACACACCGGATGCACCAAACAATCTTATCAGCATAGGACATCTAACAGATCACCAACACACAGCAATTTTCAATGACACACAAGTAAAATTTATGTCACAATCAGGGACAATATTTGCAATTGGGAGAAAGGCTGGGTGCATGTACCAGATGCATACCAGAATCCCAACACACAAAGTGTCTAAAGAATTTGCTGCTGTAGCAAAGTGTCAGGCTCTGGGAATGCCGAGGAGTGGCCAAGTCCTGCAGGCCAGGAGTAGTGGCTTGGCTTCAACGTGCTCATGTGTTGCGCCCTACTTTCCATGCGTGCCACTGATTTGGGACAGAAGTGATACCCGGGAGAGTGCTGAGAATGTCGGCCCAGGTAAAGGACTTTAGACAGGAGAAGGGAGGACAAGAAGGCGTAAACCTAGTTGATTTCCAGAACAAAGAACCATCTACATACATTGGCTACTTATATAGGCTAATAAGTGAGATGTGGAACAGAGTGGCACAAGGAATGGAGAACAATAAGGTATGAAGAAACATGTGGAGGTATTGTCCACAATGATCAGGAATAGAACAAGGAATGTAGACAACAATAGAACAATGAAATATGGCCGAGGACAAAAGAGTGAGTGAGAATAGAACAATGGGAGTGGCCAAAGATAAAACAATAGGGCCACTGCCGAGTGGCAACAAAGAGTGAATGTCCTGAGGGTAAACAGACAAGGGAAAGGACAGGGAATAATGAAGAATAGGAGGGTGGGATAGGGATAATGAACCAAATGATGAACCAAATGTACTGAGCCGAGGCCACACACTGGTGAGGGATGATATGGGTAAGGGCTGGTTGGTCGGTACTGCCGAGTAAATCAGAGCATGGTATTGTGGGCTTGACACAAAGGGACGTTCATGGAATAAATGGCATCAAATACTTGGTCACATTGGCATGGATGCTGTCAAACTACTAAAGAACAAGGGACTAGTGAATGGGATGGAAGTTGATGAAGCTGAAATACTTATGCAATGTATGGCCTGCATTCAAGGAAAAAAAACATGTAGAGCCATTTCCAAAATGGACTGAAGCACATGCCACAGAATTAGGCAAATTAACTGTATCCAATGTATAGGGCCTGATAACTCCTGAAGGCATTAACAGGGAGAGATTCTTCTATTCATTTACTGATGCTAAATCTTGGCATACGGAACTTTATTTCAGCCACACCAAAGATCAGGCACTTAGATTCTTTAAAGAATACAAAGCCTTACAGTATAGTAGACCTCCTTGATACAGGATACCTCCTTGATACAAATTGATTTTCCAAGGTGAATTCTCATTCCAGTAATACAGAATTTTGCACATAGAATCTACTATATATAAGCAACATCTAAGCCAAACCACACAAGGGAGGGAGAAGAATTGCATTCAGGAGGAATTTTTTTCATTTAAATTTACTCAATTTTGATAACATACAATCTTAAATCAGTGATTGCTCAGGTTTTCTGAGAGATTTTGTCATAGAGTGTTCACATTAAGGAAGCTATGCATCTCCTATTGCTAATTACAAAACTCCGAGTGGGATTTGACCTAAATTGACCTTAATCTGACCATAAAGATATTGAAGCTACCAAAGCATGACACGCGACATTTAATAATACATAAGCACATTCCCATCTCTTCTCATCATCAACAACACATAAACTCCACGTGAAAAAAAGCACAATGCTGAACAGGAGTCTATCAGAGAATGTCAAGAATAAAAAAAGGCACCATGCTAATGAGCAAAGGCTTTCTGATGCAGTTAAAGTGTACAAAGAGGGGCAGGCAGGTTATTCAACAAAGAAATCATTGCGAGAAGTTGCTCATGAATTTGGAGTGGACTTCAATACTCTCAGTAGATGCATCAATGATAAAGGATCTGTCAGGGGACGACCCTCTCCGAGTCCTGATGACAAGTCCGAGGTCCTATCTCAGACTCCACCTAAACTCCAAGGATGAGAGACCAAAGTCCAAAAGACCACCGATGTCAGAGGACAATCCCTTCCGAGTCCTGATGACAAGTCTGAGGTCCTATCTCGGACTCCTCCCAACTCCGAGGCCCTATCTCAGACTCCCCCCAACTCTGAGGCTAGGAGACCCAGGTCCGAGGGACCACTGAGCAGGAGATAGGAATGATCTTAGCATGATGACTGGAACTGGGAATAGGTGCCTGTGTTGATTTATAAGCTAGTGCACAGAACACTTACATAAAGGGTATAAAAGAGGTTCACCAGCAGCGGAGATCCTTAGACTTTCCTCTTCGGATTTCCCCTGCTTAGGTGAGAGCCCTACATGTACTTAGGTAGTAGCTATAATTGAACT
>QLPI01004408.1:0-17302 GCA_003314275.1 Chroogomphus rutilus | reverse complement strand
TGATGTACTGAGTGATATTATATATAGTCACCTGTGAATCCCTTCCATCAATGTTCTGGTTTCTCAGATTGCCGAAAAGAGGTAGGATTAGCCAGAATTCTCAAAAGTGATGAAGCCTCTGAACTTTCCTTGATGACCGTAAGACGATGTAGATGAAAGGTGTAACTACAAGTGATGAACCACATTACTTTGACTTTTGCCATATTGACACCACAACACTTTGTATTTATAAATTTTGAATAGACAGAATACAATCAAGTGCTGTCAGGACTGTATACATTATTGTTTATAAAATTAAAATATGATACAACAAGATGATATAGCAAATCAACAGTAGTATATCATATGTGGCCGAAACTGGTCTTTTTCACACTCGTGGGATTTCAGTCTTTCCACCACTCAATATTGTTAATGAATCATTGGCATCATCCTCTGGCCTTTCAACTTGAAGCTTGGGCTCAGGAGCACACTTTGGCTTCTTGGAAAGGCTTTGACCCTGAACTCCCTCCACCTGCAGCCTCTGATGTTCAATGTTCCACTCTAAAATGGCCTGATTGTAAATTTGTATCATCTCTTTCCATTCAGCTTCAACTGCAACCTTCACATCCTTTTGATCAACTCTCGCCTCTTGCCTCTGTACCTGTTCATCAGCCTTCTTATCTCATTCCTCTTTTTATTTATGGATCAGTATAATAGACTCTTCATTTGTCAGATACCAACCAAAGCACTCTAAAAAGAATACTGTATGATTATTCTTGTTATTCTCTTTTGTGTACAGGACTAGATTGAGCTGTTGAGGTGGGCATATTGTATCGCAAGCTGTATATTTGTGTAGTGTTCCTTTAGCTTCTGTATGTGGATGATGCTTTTTGAGTGCTCCAGGGTTTGGTTTGGTAAGTGTAACATTTTGCTATAGAAGAGAATCATGAGTTTGATGGCCAGTATCCCTTAACTTATGCAGAAAGTTTTGCACTTACACATACAGGTGTTCTTGCTTTATAGGCTGATGATATATGATTTTTAATACAAACATAGATTCAGATTCAGATATACCAAGATTACTATTATTATGGCCCATGCCGCCAATAAACTCACATTAAACCCACAACCACCTGCACCGTTTCCGGGACCTTTCCGACCGCTCAAAGCCTGAATAACCACTTTCCGAATCCCGATGTATCAATCCGAGGTTCCATGTTTCCGAACCTCCAAAGATTCCGAAGCCAAGGTTCCACTCCTTTGATAAACAATGTGCAGGATCATCGCATACCTCACTCCCTTGTTTTTTGTTCTATATTGCCCCTTGTACTCTCTTCCCCCCCTTGTCTTTACTCGGCAAAAGATAGTACAAGACTAGATACATGTATATAAGTCACCAGTCGACTGGAATATTCGCCAGTATGAATATCAACTTAATTCTGCATCATAGTTTCTGATTCAGTTCCGGTAAACTTTCCAACTTTCCAAAATTAGGGACAGACAATCGAGGAGGGCACAACACATAAGTTGAAGCCAAGTCCTTGCAACCTCCAACCACTCGAATCACCCTATACCATGAACAGTCCCAGACCCCTGGGCACTTCCCGTCTTTCTGTCCCCATTCTGATTCCAATCATAAACCTGACCTTTAGTCCCTCTGCCTCCGGAGTATGAACCCCCTCTCGGAAATCATTCAGAACCTCCGGAAACCCTTCCAGAAGCCTCTAGCTAAGCGCCGACACGTGGATTTAACAACTATATATAATTCATATGTGCTTGCTTAGTGTTTTGGGTTTGGGGTGATCAGGCTCATCACTTCATCTAGCATGGTTCAGAGATGGGGAAGGGCTATTTGATGGGTGGTTGAGTTGATCAGTTAGTTTGAAGTGAGAAGTGGGAGATAATTCAAAGGAAGTTGGAGGACAACTACTTATGTGAGAGTAACAAAAGGTGTTACTATAGATCTTCCTACTGATAGGTCTGATGAGGGATACAGCCCTTCTCATGTGCCTACAGTAAGTAATATTTGGAAGTTTTAGATTGTATATCTAATATGGAATTTAATTTAATTTTTACAATCATAGAAATATTATAACATATACTCTAGGATCTCAGCTATCAAATAATTTAATAAATCAATGTGGAACTTCCTGAGATATGATTATCCCAGGTCTCATTCAAACAGTTTTGTTGCTGACAGTGAATGAGTGAAAAAAAAGTCAAAATTAGAGGCTTTGATATCAATAACTCCAGAATTTCAACCATATGATTCCATGAGGCCTCTCTCTTTTGATAAACTCAACATAGTTATTTCTGGACTTAATCTGGCTAAACTACTTGTCAGATATCATCCTCTACTAGTGTCATTATTGGTACCTATGTATCAGGATCTACTATGTCATTATCCCCAACTATTCAATCCAGTCTACTCAGCCTATTCGACATTCTAGCCCTATACTCCAGACCACACTCAACCCTGTGCACCTTGTGTATTTAGCCTATTTCATCTTGGCATTGCATGCAACATTCTATTTGCTTCACCTATTACATTTATCCCTCCATATGCTTGCACATCTGTTTTTAGTATTACAATTGTTCACTTCACCTTTATATCTCCTTTATGTTTCCTTGTATATTCTGCTCCAGTTTCCTTATTTACAATTCTGCTTTACTATTACTATTTTTGTCATATGCTCCATTGCTATGTTCCTTATAAGTGTCAAGTATATATTACCAAGCTTTTATTCACTCAGTCATACCAGCCAAAAGTCTTAACATCTAATCCTACATACAAGTATCCAAGTCATTATCCACCAGTCACTAGTACATTGGTCTCAGCTCAGTATATTCACTGTATACTCAATCTATCCTATCTTCCATTCTGTCAGGCACTGGACATACTGACAGGCTTCGGGAAAGCCGAAGGGGTCGGACGGGTAAAGGCCAAGTCCTGCAGGCTAGAAGTAGTGGCATGGCTTCAATGTGCTCGTGCGTTGCCCTACTTCCCATGCGTGCCACTGATTTGGGACAGAGGGATACCCGGGAGAGTGCCGAGAGTGTCGGCCCAGGTAAAGGACTTGGGACAGGAGAAGGGAGGACAGAAGGCGTAAACCTAGTTGATTTCCAGAACGAAGAACCATCTACATACATTGGCTACTTATATAGGCTAATAAGTGAGATGTGGAACAGAGTGGCACAAGGAATGGAGAACAATAAGGTATGAAGAATCATGTGGAAGTATTGTCCACAATGAACAAGAATAGAACAAGGAATGTGGATGATAATAGAACAATAAAGTATGACCGAGAACAAAAGAGTGAGTGAGAATAGAACAATAGAGAATGGCCGAATATAAAACAATGGGGCCACTAGGGAATGGCACGGGTCACCCACGGGTCAAATGTGGGTGACCCGCACCCGACCCATGGGAAACCCGAACCCGTCAACCCATGGGTTTTTTCCCACGGGTCGATGGGTCTCGGGTGCACGCCGCACCCGCATGCAATACGTCACGTATGTGGCGGCGCATGCGCATAACGGGCGTTGTGTACGTTGCATACGTGGTGGCGCATGCGCGTAACGGGCGTTGCGTACGTCGCGTAACGGGCGTTGCGTACGTCGCATAACGGGCGTTGCGTACGTTGCGTTCGTCGCGGCGCGTGTGCGTACGGCGCGTTCATCATGTTCGGGGCGTCGCATTTGTGTCGGCGCATGCACGTACGCATTCGTCGCGTTCGTGTCGGAGTTGATGCCCCGGGTTGGGCCCGGGTCATGGGTGCTCGCGGCTTGACCTGCACCCACACCCAAGGACACCCGACCCGGTGACCCGTGTGGGTTGGCCTGACCCGTGCATTTCCCTAGGGGCCACTGCCGACTGACAATGAATAGTGAGTGTCCCAAGGGTAAACGGGCAAGGGGAAGGACAGAGAATGGAAGAATAATAGACAATAGGAGGGTGGGGTTGGGACAATGAACCAAATGATGAACCAAATGTACCAAGCCAAGGCCACACAGTGGTGAGGGATGATATGGGTAAGCGTCGGTCGGTCGGTACTGCCGAGTGAACCGGAGCTTGGTATCGGGGGCTTGACACATTCCTTTTCATTCTGTTTATTCTTTTATACATTCACTTTGCTTTGGTATGTTTGCTTATGCCCAGACATGTTTGTCTATTTTTCATATCTTGTCTCCATGTCTTCTTATTTTACATACATTTCCCTATTGCATATCATGGTCATCTATCCCCATTCTTTTGACTATAAAAGTAGCACATCATCATGTATGTATTCTCCATTCTGAAGATCAACTAAAACTTGTATATTTCCTCTTTCTCTAAGTCTATCATCCATGTTTGGTACCAATAATCTCGGTTCCCTCCTGAACAACCTTCTGAAATCTAGTGGCCTTATGGAGAGAGGGAACAATGCAAGAGTATATTGAAGCCAGCCATGTCTGCTCAGCTTATTGGACTGAGCCACACTGCATCTGCATTATGTTCAAGGATGCTATTACACTAGTGCCTGAGATCACATAATGTTGCCACCTTTGGTGCTTAACAATAGGGTAGCTTTGCTAGACAATGGAATGATATGTCTTTCTGCACTGCCTCAGAGAAATCAAGATTGGGACATTAGTATTCCATTTCACATTTCAATCTTTGCCTTTATCATCTAGTATAGGAGTCCAGTTGCTCTTACTTAGACTCTTCATAGATAAGAAAGTAGTATAAAATCTTGTACTTTTATTAGTCTGTTCTTCAGTCAGAAATCAACTAAGATTCTCCCATTCACTTCCATTTTATTTCCATTTATCTTGTCTTGCTTTTATGAACTCTGTCTGTCCTTACAGAATTAGAGTTCAGTAAAGTCCAGTGGGTGTAACATATAAGTTAAAGCCATACCCTACTATGAGCCTTATCATTGTTTCTATATTGGGAGATTTACATTTAGGTGTTATGGTCTGTGTCTTAGATCAATCTAACTAACAGTCATGCTACTGTCCCACCTTCCTCCAATAATTTTCTGGCTGTGTTGCTTGAAACTGATTCTCTGCCTGCCACTCTGCAATCCCAAATTTCTACAATCCTCCAATTCCATAGTACTGCAATCCCATTTTCCACGGTGGGCACCTCTGAGGTTCCTAGGTACCTCGTTCCCCTTGTTCTTTCAATTTCTATTTGCCCCTTGTATTTTCCCCTTTCCTTGTCTTCTGACCAGATAGTAGAAAGTACAAGGTAGTTCACATGTATATAAACCTCCAATTGACTGGACTGTTTGCTAGTTTGAATATTGACTTAATTTGCATCCTAGTTTCTGACTTAGTTTCCAGCCTAATTCTGACTTAGTGTCTGCACTCACATTCTTCGACTTTCTAAAATTAGGGACAGACAATCAAGGAGGGCATAATACATAAGTTGAAGCCAAGTCCCTTTGACTGTGAACATCTGCACCAACTAGTCATCCAAGTCTTTGTTGCAAGTTGACCACCAGTCTAAGTCCTAGCACTTCATCGTCCACTTTCCATCACTTCCATCCTTATGACAATCTGACCCTTTAACCTTTGACCCCCCTCATCTACAGAACCTCCTGTCCCTGTGGAATCCTTTGAAAACCCATGGGATCCTTTGGTATCTGTTTAATAATTGCCTTACATGTGGATTTGACATTAGGACTATAACAACTATGTCATTTCAGTTCTTAACAGTACCATCTTTAAAATTTGTTCTAAACATTCTCCTAACCTCTTCAAGTCTTCTGATAATTGTCCTTTCATACTGTCCCCAGCTAATATCTGTTATATAGTCAAGTTTATTACCTTTTGAAAGGCTGAAATAGTAGTACAAGTGTCCAAACTTCACTAACCAACCTATCACTTCACAGACAATGTACTGACATCTTAGGAGAACTTGGATAAAGGCAGTGGTGAAGAAGACAAAGCCCCATCTGTCATATAAGTATAGGATAGAGAGATGGAATTTGAAACTAGGTATCATCATATTTTTGGTAACTTCAAACATTAAATCAATTTTATATTAGATATATGATCCCAAACTTCTAAACATGTGAATAGTTTTATTACTTACTATATCAGGTCCTAAAAGGGAAATCAAACCCCATAATACCCTCACAATATTAGATACTTACAAATAGAACCCTCATTATATAGTTATCTAGTAATTACAATAGGAAGAGGGGGCACATCTAACATAGGGGAATTCTAAGAAAATAGTATAAGAATCCCATTACCAGTAAGCTTACACTATATACTATGTCTGTGTACTTATTCTAATAATAGAACTGGAGATATTCAAACTCTCCTGTAATGACTGGCATCTTTTACTAATATAAATACTTCTGATATAGCTCAGTCTTAGCTTCTGCCTCAGTCTCACCCCTACCTTACTTCTCCTACAGCTGTCTAAAGATTGTTAAGGTCAATGGGAGCCTTGGATAAGTTTAATCACATCAAAGTAAGCCTTATCTAGATTTAAATACCCCCTTTGTCTCTAGAAGTTCATTCTGGAAACACCTTTATCTCATGACAGCCTTGTCTAGAGTTATATACATATGTCTCCTAGACCTAGAGGTCTCTAAAATGACATGTGGGGAACCTGTAGGAAAGAAGGACCCTGAGATATCAATGTTATAGATATAGTATCTGGAGATCATGAAGGTTATAACATGAATCATAGAGGTTGCCTGGAGGTTATAGGAGTAATTGTGGAAGTGTCAAGTCCATGATACCGAGCTCCGGTTTACTCGGCAGTACCGACTGAATGACCCTTACCATTTAATCCCACATACCAGTGACAAGTTGTTCCTCACCAGTATGTGGTCTTGGCTCAGTACATTCGGCACATCATTTGGTTCACTCTCCCTACCCCATCCCTCTATTCAATATTATTCTTTCATCTCCCATCCTTTTCCTTACCCATTTCCCCATGGGACAATTGCTATTCACTTATTATTTGGTCACAGACCTAATAATATTATGTTCAGCCAATTTTCCATTGTTCTATTCTCACCCACCCTCCTATTATTCTATTCTCGGCCATATCTCACTATTCTATTCTTGTTTACATTCCTTATTCTATTCTTGATCATTATGGACAATACCTCCACATGATTGTTCATACCTTATTGTTCTCTATTCCTTATGCCACCCTGTTCCACATCTCACTTCTTAACCTATATAAGTAGCGAATGTATGTAGATAGTTCTTCACTCTGAATATTAGCTTGGTTTACATCTTCTTGTCTTCCCTCCTCCCGCCTGAAGTCCCTTACTTGGGCTGACACTCTCGGCACTCTTCCAGGTTGTTCTTCTGTCCAAATTAGTAGCACATATGGAAAAGCAGGGCACAATGCACAAGTACATTGAAGCCTAGCCATCCTGATTGGTCTGCAGGACTTGGCCAATTCCCATCCACACTATCAGCATTACCGATACCTAGGGAATGGCATGGGTCACCCATGGGTCAAATGTGGGTGACCCGCACCTGACCCATGGGAAACCCGAACCCATCAACACATGGGTTTTTTCCCATGGGTCGACAGGTGTTGGGTGCATGCCGCACCCGCATGCCTGCAGCACATTTGTATCATACATTGCATTCGCACCAACATGAACATGCCGACATGAACGCACAGTATGTGCATGCATCGACTCGAACACACCATATGCATATGCGCCAACTCAAATGCACCATATGCATATGCGCCAACTCAAACGCACCATATGCATATGTGCCAACTCAAACGTGCCAACATGGACATGTTGTATGCACATGCATGAATGCACTGTATGCACACATGCCCATACAAATGTGTTGTATGTGTGCACATATGGCTTGTTGGTGTTGGCGCCTGTGTGTCATACATGTGCAGCACATGTGTTGTATGCGTGTGGTGGCACATGTGTGTCATATCCGCATGCATGTTGTATGCATGTGTGGCGTGTGTATGTCATATGTGCATGCGTGTTGTACATGCACATGTACAACAGGAGCAAGTGTCTGGTTTGGTGTCGTGCGCATGCGCATGCACGTGTACATGGTTGACATGCCAGGTTGGGCTGGGTCACGGGTGCTCTCCGCTTGACCCACACCCAAACCCAAGGGCACCTGACCTGGTGACCCATGTGATGAGATTATAAGCAAGTATGCAGTAGGTTTGTGAATTTCCTAGACAGTCTATTTATTTATCTCCTCAGTGTAGTCAACCACTAATGTATATTCAAGAAATATACCTATTTATTTATCTTACAGAATAAAAATGAATGGGAAAATTAGCCCAGACACTACATTAATATACTATACAACTCACCTCCTCAGTGTAGTCAACCACTGAGGAGGGAAGTATGTGCGAGTGATGTTTCACCCGCACATATACTAGAGCCGGCTCCTGACCCTATCGAAGGTTTGAGCCAGGCTACCGGTCCCTATCCAGGGAGGCGGCCACGCGCATCGCATTGTGCATGGGTAAGCGCCCATAAGTAGTGTACAAGTAAATACACAATATCTTCCTCAATATTGAGGATAAAAATACAGGAAAAATATTCTAAAAATAGAGAATTGAAAAGTGCACAGTTCGATATCATATTCGAATAAAAGCGTGAATATATTGTGATTGATCTCTCAGGGGTATGGTGCATATGTACACCAACACCATGTGGGTTGGCCGAACCCATGCTATTCCCTACCGATACCTAACAGGAAGTTACTGAAGTTATAGAGGAAATCATAGAGGTCAAGCCTGAAATATAGTAACCCTCTCAGGGATCTAAAGGTGCAGAGGTGACTGGTATGGAGTCCTAAAGGTTGGAGTACAAAAGTGAAAATTGTGTTATTATGTAAGCTAAATTCAAACTCAGATCAAAACATCGAAGATGTAATACATAGAACAAGTCATATCTGGCCAAATACCAGCCATATGAAATGGAAACATGAAAGGGAACTTCAGTGTATCTCAACACACCCCCTCAATGAAGTCTCCCTTCATTTCTGCAAACTCCCAAGCCTGTCCTACACTTCTCATGTTTCATCTTAACAAGTCTCTTTGTGAGCACATCTGCAACTATCTCATCTGTAGGCACAAATTGGAGCTTGAGCAATTTCTTCTCAACTTTTTCCCTGAGCCAATGGTACATCACATCAATGTGCTTTATTCGAGAGTGATGCTCAGGATTCTTGGATATAGCAATTGCAGGCTAGCTGTTGCAATAAATGGTGAGTTGTGGGATATGATAGCCAAGCTCAGTAAGCAGCTGTTTCAACCATATGGCCTCTTGTCCTGAAAAATTGGCTTCCATGTATTCAGCATCAGAGGAGGATATGGCCACAATTGGTTATTACTTGCTGCTCCAGCTCACTGCATCTCCACCAATGAAGAAGGTATAACCAGTTGTTGACTACCTTCTGTCCTCATCCCCAGCATAATTTGCATCATAATAGGCCTGGAGCATTGGCTGGAGACTAGGGCTAGGAGGACCATAGGTCAATCCAAGATCAGCAGTTCCCTTGAGGTATTTGAGCACATGTTGGACAGCCTTCCAATGGCCTAGACCAGGATTTAAGTTAAACTGGCCAAGTTTGCCCACAGCATGTGTAAGATCTGGTCTGGTCTTAACAACAAGGTAATTTAGGCTTCCAACTGCAGGAAGATATAGGATATCCTTCATTGCCACTCTCTCATCTTCAGACTGTGGGCAGATGTCTTTGGAGAGATGACAGCCTGGATCAAGAGGTGTGGCAATTGGTTTGCAATTCTCCATATTGAATTTCTTAATAACATCCAAGATATATTTGTGCTGGTTAATGTAAAGCGTCCATTTGGCTCTGTCTCTGTGGATTTCAAGTCCAAAAATGTACCATGCAGGTCCCATATCTTTCATCTTAAAGCATTTTGCAAGTTCAGCCTTGATTTTATCAAGATGTGTTCGACTGTTACAGGCCATGGGCTGGTTATCAACATAGACTGGGATGTAGACTTTGATAGTGCCTTGCTGGGATATGTAGAGACAGGAATAAACCTTGGATCTGTTGAATTCCATCAGGTGAAATGCCTGGTCCAACTTGGCATGCCATCTGTTTCCTCCTTGCCTGGTCCCATAGATGGCCTTGTGCAGTTTCCCAACCTTGTCTCCCTGCTGGTATCTATCTGGAAGTTCCATGGAGACCTCTTCTTCAATTTCACCATTAAGGTAGGCAGATTTGAAGTCAACTTGGTCTAATTCCAGATCTTCTAATGCAGTGATGGCCAGAAGCACTCTGAGGGTGTTGAATCTCACAACAGAGGCAAATGTGTCTGTGAAGTCAATCCTTGCCTTTTGAGAATGACCCTTGGCCACCACTCTGGACTTAAAGTGGTCAATGGCACCATCAGGAAGCTTTTTCAGCTTGAAAACCCATTTGGAGCCAATTGCCTTCTTGCCAGGAGGGAGATCCATCATGGTCCAAACATTGTTGTCCATCAGCAACTGATATTCATCTCTACAAGCTTCCTTCCACCATAGTTCATCAATTCAAGACATGGCTTCTTTATAGGTGAGTGGTTCTGGGAGATCTGGAGCATCACTGAGGTGGACAAGTTTATAAAGTGGGTGCTGAGGAAAGGTCATAGCAGAGTCAGCCTGTTCCACCCCCTCATTCTCAGCAACCACCCCCTGATTTAGATCCCTCTGATGAGGAACAGGAGGAGGATTATGATACTGGGCAGCATTTGGGACTAGTCACCAAGGTTGAGGTAGGATATGAATACATTCTGACCATCTTAGAGCAGGTGGTGGAGGAGATGGTAGAGGAGCAGGAGAGTCTTGGGGACAAGGACTTTGTGGTGGATCAGGTAGAGGAGCATCATCATCATGTACAATGGTAGGAATATAGGGAGGTGCAAGTACTTAGTGGTAGGCAGGAGGGTTATCAGAGCTGTCAATTAGCCTCTGTGGTGATTTCTGCTTTGTAATAGTATCAGAATTGAGTGAAGAATGAGGAGATTCATCAAATATGACATCTTTGCTGATAATCACTAGATTCCATAGTCTCCATGCCTTGGTGCCAGCTGTATAGCCAATCATGACACATTTGGTTGTGTGTGACTCAATGTGCTATCCCTTGGCTTTGGGGACATATACATATGCTGTGGAGCCAAAGGCCCTGAAGTGGGTGATAGAGGGTTTATGACCATGCCAGGATTCAAAAGGAGTGTGATAGAGCAGTGCTGAAGTGGGTGAGGAATTGTAGACTTCAACAAATGCTATAGCAGCTTCATCCCAGAATGTAAGAGGGAGGTTTGCATCATGGAGCATGGAAATTATCCCTTCCTCCAATGTCCAGTTAAAGTACTCTGCAACTCCATTCTGCTGAGGTGTGGCTGGTGCAGTCTTCTGTCTTAATATCCCAAAAGAGGCAGTTAATGATCCAAACTCCTTTGACAAGTATTCCCCTCCTTTGTCATCTGACAGGGTCTTTATAGTCTTTCCAGTCTGGTTCTCCACCAATGCCTTGTACTACTTGAATGTGTCCAGTGCCTGGTCTTTAGTTTTCATCAGGTAGATGTACACAAGGTGAGACTTGTCATCAATGAAGGTGATCCAATAATTGAATCCCTGAGGAGTGGGTACTTTTAATGGACCATGGACATCAGAGTGGACAAGTTGGAGGATTTGGGTGGCTCTGGAAGAGGCTTTTTTTGGGAATGGTTCTCTGTGTTGTTTCCCATGAATGCATGCTTCTATCAAGCTTCGGTAATGCTGAAGATGCGGGTGGGTAACAGCCAAGTCCTGCAGGCCGGAAGCAGTGGCTTTGGCTCCAACGTGCTTGTGCATTGCACCCTACTTGCCATGTGTGCCACCAATTTGGGACAGAGGAGGTACTTGGAGAGTGCCAAAAGTGCTGGCCTGAGTAGAGGACTTCACAGATAAAGGGAAGACAAGGGGCCTAAGCCTAGTCGATACCCAGAATGAGGAAGTATATACATGCATGTCCTACTTATATAGTTTAAGAAGCGACATGTGGAATAAGGAATGTGGGACAATAAGGTATGCAGAGCATGTGGGGATATTGTCCACAACAAGTAAAATTAGAATGAAGGAATGTAAATGGGGATGGGACAATGGAAATAGAATAATAGGAATGTGGCCAAGGATAAGACAATAGGGAGTGCCCAACTATAAAACAATAGGGTTGTGGAGGATAATACAAGGACAGGATATCCCAAGGTGAGGTAGGACGAGGAATAAGGAGTGAATAGGATAGGATTAATAGATGGTGGGGCAGAGTGGAGGAGGGATAGGGATAGGGAATGTGGATAGTGGATGTGCCAGGCCAAGACCAGCGTACCAAGTGACTTGCATATGGCATGGGCACTTGTACGTAGGGAACGGCATGGGTCACCCACGGGTCAAATGTGGGTGACCCGCACCCGACCCATGGGAAACCCGAACCCGTCAACCCATGGGTTTTTTCCCACGGGTCGACGGGTGTCGGGTGCGTGCTGCACCCGTACGTAACGTATGACACGAACGCGCCGCATGCGTGCGTGTCATACGCGTGAGCGTAAGGCACGTTGGTGTCAGTGCATGCGCATATGGCGCATGCGCATACGGCGCGTTGGTGTCGGCGCGTGCATGTGTGGCGCGTTGGTGTCGGCACGTGCGCGTATGGCGTGTTCGTGTCATACGCGTGCGCATACGGCGCGTTCGTGTCATACGCGTGCGCGTACGGCGCGTTCGTGTCATACGCGTGCGCGTACGGCGCGTTCGTGTCATATGCGTGCGCGTACGGCGCGTTCGTGTCATACGCGTGCGCGTACGGCGCGTTCGTGTCATACGCGTGCACGTACGGCGCAGTCATGTTGTATGTGTGCGTGTGCGGCACGTGCATGTCGTACGCGCGTACATAGTTGAGGCGGCGGGTTGGGCCGGGTCACGGGTGCTCTCGGCTTGACCTGCACCCAAACCCAAGGGCACCCGACCCGGTGACCCACACGGGTTACCCTAACCCGTGCTATTCCCTACTTGTATGTGGACGTAGTCTGACTGCTCGGTTAGCGCTGCCAAATTACTGGACACTCGGTATGTGTACTTGACAGCTTCACAGATTGCAGGGAATAGAATGTCTGAAGTGATGTCCAGCCCTTCCACCATGTCCTGAGTGATGAGTTGCTTGATAGCATCAATGCTAAGGTGGCCAAAACAATGGTATCAAAGCTCCAATTCCAAAGTTTTTGATGCAGCAATGGATGTTGTATTCACCTCATCCTGAATGAGTGTATCCTCATCCAGGTATGCAAGTCTCCCTTTGACAGTAGCAGTCAGGATCAGTTTGCCCATTTTATAGAACTTCAAGATGGTTCCCACAATCTCAACCTTAATCCCACGATGGACAGTCAAGAAGAGGACTGAGAGGAGGTTGTTTTAAAGTTGGGGGACATATAATACATCAAAAAGAAGTTTGGGACTCAATTCCTTGTCCTTTGGACAGAAAACCACTGTGTCAATCCCTTCAGAATACATAACACTATTGTCTGCCAATTCTATACCCACTTTGTGAGGTTTGAGTTCCTTGAACCAGTGCTGATGTAGAGTCATATGTGCAGAAGCTCCTGAATCAGTACACCAAAGGTAGCTGGTATTAGAGACAAGGTGAGCAGAGAAAAGGGAGGGAATCTGCTTGTTTGCAAGCATGGCAGACTGGGTGGAGCAAAGGAGATGACTGCTTTCTTTGTGACAAAGGCATCAATGAGTGAATGATTGTCTCATCTGGCTCTTTTCTGATATTAAATAGAGCATTATAAGCATTGAAATGAGTGCCTGCTTATATCTGTACATGAACATTATAAAGGGCATTCTACATTTTCACTGGATCATCCTCAAGTCCCTGAACATGTACAAGCTGTCCTGCCTCTAAAGTTGAAGCAATCAGACCTGCTGCCATCTCTTGATTGAAATCCCACTTTTCCTAGTCTGCAGACACTGTAAGGCATTTCTTCTTTTATTAACAAGCATCCACAAACCCTTAGAGCATAACATGGCAGTCATATTGAGTACCCAGTTATGATATTTTGTGTCTGACAGTATGGGAAATTTTGGAGAGGTGTATCATCATTGGAGGTGGATGTAGACATGGTTTTTTTTGGTAAGGTTGGTGTATTGTGGGTGAATGAGTGGATGGATTGATATTACTTGTCTATGAGTGCTTAATTTTGTATTTAAATGATGTACAAATAGCAGGTGGAGCAGATATAAGCAAAATATGATGCAGGAGATGTACAAACAGAGTGGAACACCAAGCAATGGCCAAGGAGTGTCCTGATGGGGGTCCTAAGGGTCCTAGAGGTCAGAAAAATGGTCCAAATGGCACCAGTTACTCCCCAACAACTTCAGAACTTCAGGGCTCAGAATAGGATGGCATAACCTCACCACAAATCAGGTGAATGTTAAGAGTCTGCAGACCACAGATTCCAGCACCCAAGGATGGCAAGAGGCCTCAGTCAACAGACAAACTAGTCAAAGACTAGGCCAGGGGTGTGGCTTTGCAACACTAGGCAATGAGGAGGGATCCTTTCCTACCACTGGCTGGCTAAAGTCCTTAAGAGGTTGCTGAACAACTGCTGGGAGAAGCTGAGGGGAAGGAAAGGGAAAGGAGAGCTGTAATAGGGCAAAAAAGTGAAGTTGGTGTGGTTGTTGAGGTGCTTTTATAGTGCCTAGATGGGCTCTGATCAGAGATCAATTGCTGGCCAATGATAGAAGGCCTAGATAGGTACAAAACACAATAGGTGGTATTGTGTAGATGTTTATAGATAAAGCACAGGGCCCATAACCTGTTGGAGGGCAAAAGTGAAAATTGTGTTATTATGTAAGCTAAATTCAAACTCAGATCAAAACATCAAAGATGTAATACATAAAACAAGTCATATCTGGCCAAATACCAGCCATATGAAATGGAAACACAAAAGGGAACTTTAGTGTATCTCAATACTAAAGGCACAGAAGCTGTCATATTTATTATAGAGGTCCTGGAGGAGAAAAGAAACTGGAGGATCCCCCTAATACCTATAGGATAAATGATTGCTTGTACAAGGCTAGTCTGTGTGAATACAAATGAGCCTTAGGTAGACCTAAGTAAGCTTAGCTTTATTTGTTTTTCCATTGTGACATCTGGGTTAGAAGAATAAACACCTGTAGTATGGAATACTAGACCTTGTTATAGACTTTTGAAAATTTCAAGTCACTATTTTATGTAGGATATTGCATGTTCAAATTACCTTCAAAGTGGTTTTAACTTTGTTAGAATAATATATCATATACTAGAACTTGTCAGGGAATGACCTCCCTGTTACTTCTATTCTATTCTCTTACCTTTATTGATATTCCTCTTCTCTCTACTTTATGTTATTGTCCTTCTTCATGTGACATGCATTCTGTTACGATCACAAGTAACTATATAGTTACTACCTAGGTAAATCATTCTTAGCTATTTCTCTTCAGACTCCTCCTACTAGGTGAGCAACTTATACTATATTTGCTTAGGTATGTATTTCTTAGATACACTTCAGATTTCCTTTAGCAGTTCTATTCACAGGAAGATTGCTTTTACATTACTTCTCACAAATATTTTTAGATTATTTCCTGCTGTATTTATAGAGGGGGAGTGTAAGGGCAACCTACACAAGTTACTGATTCCTGGGCAATGCTAGAAGCTAGAACCAGCGGGACACCACCCAGCCCTGGCCTTCTCCCTAGGCCTGACTCAGGGACTCAAACCCTAAAGCCTACCCACAAAGCCAATCAGACACTAGTAAGGGGATTCAGAAGTGAATATATATTAAAAGGAGATTAAGTACAATATTGATGCATACCTGGTAAGGGAATCCAGAAGAGAATGAGGTGAGGATCCCTTAGCTAAGCAGCAAAACTATATAGCTAGTGACTGTGACATGAGTAAGTCATGTCACAGTCAGTGAAACAGAAGGATTAACTAAAGAATCCACAAGGAGAAGAAGGATATCAATAAAGGATATACAGGGAAAAGGAATAAACATTAATAGACAAGGGGCTGTCCCCTGACAGGGAGAGGGTATGTATAAGTGTGATATGATTACTGTTTCTACCACTATAGATGTTACAACCCTTGTTCATGCCCATTGCCTGAATGTCTGAAGGTACCTTAGGCTAAAATATCCTGTTCTGAAGCAAGTCCATCACATCTGCTTTGCCTCTGAAGAGATACCATAGATGCCAAAGGTAGTATCATGATCTTATAACCCAAGTGTATACTCCCTTTAGTGCTTCCCTTTGTCAACTCCAAATGAGAATACCTTATGTCCATTTTGTTCTTTGAGTTTCTTTGCAACCCTTATAGGCATGGTAATGTCCTACTGTACCCTGTAATTTCAAGATGAGATTAGGGTAAGTTGGACAAAATCAATAAGAAAAGTACATGGTTTATAAGACACTTCAAATGAGGTCTCTAATATGTATTTCAAAACTTTCTCCATGTGCTGAACTGGATCATTCTGGAAGGTAGATGCCAAGCCTTGTGGGAATCCTAGAAGGTATATGCACTGAAGTTTTGATATTTATAATAGTTGAAGCTGAGCCTGGCCATCAACAGAGTAGGCCCACATTTTCCAGGAATCCTGAAGGATTGTTACAGAAATACTGATTTCCTGACCGACTTGTAATGATAAATATTAAGACAACATAATTTCAGAAAGCCATCCCATGACCATCTTGGCTGTCACTTGCAACATAAGGGCAGATATTATGAGAGTTGAGTAGGAAATAATCAACACACAGAAAGACAGTGTGAGATGTGATGGGTAGATGCCTCCATTAGGCCTGCTGGAGCTAAGAATACCACCCTTTCAGTGATAAGACTGGGAAATATAGCATCAAAGAAGGCAGCAATCATCATATGAAAGAACATCTCTTTGGGTTTGATAACAACTGCCATGTTGTAATTTTCTCAATTGCTAGCATTGCAAGACTATGAGGCTGCAATCAAAACAGAAGACAATGGTAGAGTTGTAAATCTTCAGTAAACCTCCATGACCAAATCCCTAGTTATGCTACTCTAGGTATGAGATCAACTATGATAATGTGACCTGAGGCATATCCAAAGCACACTTTGGATGTGGAGAGGGCATGTGTCTTGAAATTGCGGAAATCAGGAGGAATCCAGCAAGATTGCAGTGGTGAGTCAGCATGAATCCAGTCCTTACTGGATGAGATGAAAATCTGCAGCCCCCCAGGGGAAAAGAGATGAAAGTGCCCACGGAGGACATGAATGACTCTGCTTCCATCTGAGAATTGGAAGGATCCAT
>QLPI01004396.1:0-14697 GCA_003314275.1 Chroogomphus rutilus | reverse complement strand
AGGCAAGGGTTGTTCGGTCGGTACTACCGAGTGAACCGGAGCTTGGTATCGGGGGCTTGACAGCTTGGCTCAATACCAAAGTGTTGGCTTAGGGGCTAGCTCAGGCATATATGTGGGTGAAACACCACCCATGTATGCCCTCCTCCTCAGTGGTTGACAACACTGAGGAAGTGAGCCCAATGTATAATTCTATGTACAATAGTGACTGAATTTCTCTCTTTTTTAATATAGTTTAATATTTTAGGTATTATTCTTAAATAAATACTTAGTGGTTGACAACACTGAGGAGTTAAATATTTTAGATTGCTCAATAAATATCTCTGAACTACTGTACAAGTTCCTTATAATCCTACATAAATCCCAGTTAGAGTTTTTTTAATTAGCAATAGGAGATGCATATCTTCTCTCATGTGAACACTCTATTACAAAATCTCATGGAAAATTTGAGCAATTACTGATTTAAAATTGTATATTATCAAAATCAAGTAGATTTAGATGAAAATAAATTCCTCTTGAATGCAATTCTTCTCTCTCCCTTATGTGGTTTGGCTTAAATGTTGCTCATATATAGTAGATTATTTGTACAAAACCCTGTATTACTAGAATGAGAATAGACCCTGGAAAATCAATTTGTATCAAGGAGGTATCCTGTATCAAGGAAGTCTACTACACTGTAATGCAATGGATATTAATATCTAGAAAAAGATATATGTAGCAAATAGTACATGAGCTTATGTCAAGGAAAAATAGAATGAGTGTCTCACCTCAGTCAAGTAAGTGATAACATGACTGAGGAGATCACTACCTGGCTACTGGTGTTTATATACTGTTGCCAAACGATAACCATGAATAACAATAGTTAGAACAATGGCAGTAAACAATGATTTGTAAATATAGACATGTCATGAGTAATGAATTATCTCATATTCCAACACTCCCCATCACTATGATAATTGGGAATTATCATATATATGCTTTTCACTTGCACTTTTGTTTTTTTCTTTTATGCTTTTCTCTTTGACATTTGCATTCTCTGGTGCTTAAAATTAAGTGCCTATGTAAAGCGCAATGCATACCTTTGGCATTGTCTTTATCATCTATAGTAACAAGCCCCAAAGGTTAGAAGTTACTTTGTTATATACATGTCTTTATTATCCATATTGACAAGCCCCAAAGGCCCTTGTTGCTCTGTGTGTGACAGTTAAGAGTCTTCATAGATCTTCCCTGCCATCACCTAATTGGGTACTGATTCAAGTACCTGCTAGGAGACTAACAGTAGAAAACACCACAGCCCTGTGACCTACCCAGGGCCTAATCCAAGGACTCAAACCCTAAGTTTACCCACAGACATTATCAGACACTAATAGGGAGGTCTAGAAGTAAATATATAAAGGTCAAGGTAGCTAGATACATATGAGCTGCTTACCTGGTAGGGAGGTCCAGAAGTAAATATGTATATAAAGGTCAAGGTAGCTAGATACATGTGAGCTGCTAGGACCCCCTTACCTAAGCAGCAATTGTATAGCTACTGTGACTGTGACATAACAAACCTGTCACAGCCAGTAAAGAAGATAAAAGAAGACAAAGAAAAAGGGATTATAGTAAGAAGATAATGAAGAAGGATAAAGAAATGATTAAGGAAGTAATAGAGGCAAAAGAGATAAGGGATACAGTATAGTAGACCTCCTTGATACAGGATACCTCAATACAAATTGATTTTCCAAGGTCAATTCTCATTCCAGTGATACAGGGTTTTGCACATATAATCTACTATATATAAGTAACATTTAAGCCAAACCACACAAGGGAGGGAGAAGAATTGCATTCAGGAGGAATTTATTTTCATCTAAATTTACTCAATTTTGATAACATACAATCTTAAATCAGTGATTGCTCAAGTTTTCTGAGAGATTTTGTCATAGAGTGTCACATTAGGGAAGCTATGCATCTCCTATTGCTAATTACAAAAACTCCGAGTGGGATTTGACCTAAATTGACCTTAATCTAACCACAAAGATATTGGGGCTACGAAAGCGACATATGACATTTAATAATACATAAGCATGTTCCCATCTCTTCTCATCATCAAACAATGTGTAAACTTCACGTGAAAAGAAGTACAATGCCAAGCAGGAGTCTATCAGAGAATGTCAAGAATCATGAGAGTCACCATGCTAATGAGCAAAGGCTTTCTGATGTGGTTAAAGTGTACAAAGAGGAGCAGGCAGGTTATTCAACAAAGAAATCATTGCGAGAAGTTGCTCACAAATTTGGAGTGGACTTTAATACTCTCAGTAGACACATCAATGATAAAGGATCATCAATGCTCAAGTTCAATTCTACAAAACAGTGGCTTACAGTTCAAGAGGAAAAAACTCTTGTCACATTTATCACAGTATCAGCCAGTCATGGGTTTCCCCTAAATCACAGACAAATTGAGCAGTTAGCAAATGCAATCCTCGAAACCAAAGAAGGTCCCTCCTGCACCAAAGTTGGAAAGAAGTGGATCTTTAATTTTCTTGGGCGTCATCATGAGGAGTTGTAAACATACTGGAGCAAACCTCTTGACACACAGCAAGCTAAATCATTGAACCCTGGTGTAGTAAAATTATGGTTCGACATTATAGAGGAATTTGTTGTCAAATCAGGAATATGGCCAGAGGATATCTATGGAATGGATGAAAGTAGGTTTCCAACAGCATATGGAGGAAAAGAAAGGATGATAAACAAAGACTCAACATAAGCAAGGAGGCCCAGATTGAGAAAATGTTACAGCAATTATAACTATTTGCACAGATGGAACAATAACAAAGCCAATAATTATCTATAAAGGAAAAAAGATGATGCAAAATTGGAATGATAACAATGTTTCCGAAGCACAGTAAGCTTTTTTTCAAAAAGTCTGAAGGCAAACTACACTCTTTGTTAGTATTGCACATACTGAAAATGGATGGACAGATGGCAACATTGCCTTTCAATGGTTAACTATGCTTTTTGACAGAAACAAAGGAGAAGGCTGGAGGCTGCAAACATATTCTCATCCTTGACGGCCATAGCCCCCATTACACTGCAGCATTTCTAGATTATGCCAGAGCAAATGACATAATAGTGCTTGGATACCCACCTCATTGCACTCATGCTCTACAGGGTCTCGATTTGTTTGCTTTGGAAAGATGAAGGAAACCTGGAAACGAGTCATAACCAACTTTGAGGAGGATAATCAAAGACCAGTAGGCAAAAATGACTTCACTCACCTTTTTGGAATGGCATATAACCAGGCCTTTGATGAAGAAACTGTCAAAGCAGCATTTCGTGTCACTGGCATGTATACATTCAATCGTGATGCAATTTCTCCTACCCAAATGAAACCAAGCATGGTGTTAAATCCGCGTGTTGGCGCTTAGCTAGAGACTTCTGGAAGGGTTTTTGGAGGGTTCCGAAAGGTTTCCGAAGGGGGAATTCGTATCCCAAGGGTGAGGGCAGAGGATCAGAATCAGGATGGGAATCGGAGTGGATGGAAGTCGGGAACGCCGGGGGTCTTGGGACTGTTCACGGTATAGGGTGGTACGGGTGGTTCGAGGTCGCAGGGACTTGGCTTCAACTTATGTGTTGTGCCCTCCTCGATTGTCTGTCCCTAATTTCGGAAAGTCGGAAAGTTTACCAGAACTTAATCGGAAACTACGACACAGTATTAAGTCGATATTCGTACTGGCAAATAGTCCAGTTGATTGGTGGCTTATATACATGTATCTAGTTCTTGTACTATCTTTTACCGAGTAAAGACAAGGGGGGGAAGAGAGTACAAGGGGCAATATAAAACGAAGAACAAGGAGTGAGGTACGCGATGATCCTGCGCGTTGTCTATCAAAGGAGCGGAACCTTGACTTCGGAGTCTTCGGAGGTTCGGAAGTGCGGAACCTCGGAATGATGTATCGGACATCTAGAAATCGGTTATTCAGTCTTTGAGCGATCGGAAAATTCCCGGAAATAGCGCGGGTGGTTGTGGGGTTTAATGTGGGTTTGTTTAGCAGCATGGGCCATAACACATGGCTACATCAACTAAAGGAGAGTTTCTCCTTCCCCAATCAAGTCTTGTCTGAGTTATCATTGGGGCCTTTGACCCAAACCCATCAGAAAGCCACCTGGTTGCATCTACATCAACATCCAGTCCAAGCCATATTACAATAGACCACTCACCAACATCATCTTCACTGAAACATGCACAAGATTGGCAAATAGACCCTGCCCTGTACACACCTTCAAAGAGAATGCACTCATTATACAAGGGACTTGCTGTTAAGACTAGATAGTGTAAAATTCAGTGTTCTTCAAGGAAACACTCAGTTCTATTGATGAATAACTACCTAGATAGTGTAAAACTAATAGGTAATGAGCTTGTGAAGGAAGTGGGTAAATAACTAGAGGTATTCTTCTAATTCTGCTATTTCTTGCGTATATTCTACTTCTGAAACTTCGAAAACTTTGCTTATACTTAATCTGTCTTGTTCTCTTATTTCTGAACTTCCTCTTGTTATGCTCTTAGATTGTGGTTCTTCAGACTGCTTTATTGAATCACGAGTTGTGCAGAAATATTCTTTGCCTACTAATTCAGTTCCTGCTATTCCGTTGAAATTATTTGATGGTTCTACTAATTCTGTCATCACTCAGACTACAACAATTCCAATCCGATTTCCCACCAGCAGGTGTTTCTGGGCTAAGGAGTCAGAAGGAAGATGGAGTCTGATGTCATTCAGGATATGCTCGGTGTCCATAAGAGTCGAGGCCCTCAGTATTGGTTCAACGAGGCTCGTGGCTCAAAGGGACGTGGTCAACTGGTGTTGAGAAAAGATGGGTCGAAGGTTCTGGGGATTAATGGTGGCATAGTCGCTCATCCCCTCCTTAAGGTAGATGTCCCATCGTCTAGTGATGGTAACGGAAGTAGGAATGAAGATAGACTGTTTGGTGAAGCAGTCGACTATGACTAGGATGGCTGTGAATCCCAAGGATGTGGGAAGCTGCTCAATGAAGTCCATGGATATTGAGTTCCAGGGTTTGTCTGGTACTGGAAGCTGTTTGAGTAATCCATATGGCTTGTGACGTTGTGATTTATTCTGCATACACGTCGTGCAGGACTTGCAGTAGTCTTTAATGAATGAGCGCATGCCAGGCCAATTGTAGTTGCATCTGACAAGGTCTATGGTTTTGTTAATTCCGAAGTGTCCAGAAAGAATGTGATCATGCTTATGTTGTAACATGCGTAAGCATAAGTCTTGGGCCTCAGGAACATGGATGCGATCATCAAATAGCAACAGACCGTTGGAATTAGTCTGCCACTTTGGGTCATCGTTATTTGCGAGGTGTTTCTGGGATAAGGAGTCAGAAGGAAGATGATGTCTGATGTCATTCAGGATACGCTCAGTGTCCATAAGAGTCAAGGCCCTCAATACTGGTTCGACGAAGCTTGTGGCTTGAAGGGATGTGGTCAACTGATGTTGAGAGAAGATGGGTCGAAGGTTCTGGGGATTAATGGTGGCATAGTCGCTCATCCCCTCCTTAAGGTAGACATCCCATCATCTAGTGAGCAAATCAGGCTTAGTGCCCAAACAACCTGGTCTGAAACAGATGACAAGATTAAACTGAAAGAGGTATTCCGACCACCTAGCTTGACGTCTAGTCAACAACTTGGTTGTACAAAAGTACTCCAAGTTCTTATGATCAGTGATGACATTGACAGGGTTGCCGGAACCTTCTAATAATGATGCCACTTTTGAAAAGCTTCGAAAATTGCAAGCAGTTCTTTGTCGTGAACATCATAATTGAATTCTGGAGAGGTGAAAGTTCGGGAATGAAATGTGACAGGATGAAGCTCACCGTCTGGGGAGTGTTGAGAGAGTATAGCTGCTAAAAGCATAATCTGATGCATCTGTCTCCACAATCAAGGGCAAATCAGGAGTCCAATGAGTTAAAATGGGGGCAGATGTGAATGCCAGTTTCAGCTTATTAAATGCATCTCTACACTCCTCACTCCAGTTCCAAGCCAGACTTTTGCGAGTGAGTCAAGTAAGAGGAGTTGTAATGGAGGAATAGCTGAAAATGAATCTCCGATAGAAGTTCACAAATCTGAGGAATGATTGAACATCTTTGACTTTACACTGCTTGGGCCATTGAATGATGCATTTGACCTTGTCCTCCACCATCGTAAGTGTTAGAACCAGGGACTATTGAGTCACTTCATATATATATTCAACATTCACACTGCAATATCTCCCCCAGCTATTCCCAGATCAGGACGCAACTTCATACTGAAGTTATATACATCATGAGGAACCTACGATAATATTTCCATGATTTTAGGAGCGGGTTTTACCCCACACTCTCTACCCGGCCCCATACCTACCCCAAGGGCCGGCTCACCTCATCTGGACACGTTGGGAAGGAGATACACTGGCATGTGCTATTTCATTCAGTCTATATCTTATTCTGTTCTATTTCTATCACTTCCCCTGTGAAGTTTTCGTCTGTATCATCCTCACCGCATATATGCGGATGTACCACGCGTACGGCCGCATTAGGCCGGCTTCTAACTTCACTCCGTGAAGTTTTCACTTATAAATAGGATTTCTATTTTATATATAACACGAGTAGTTTGTACTAGTATAACAAGCAATTGTAATTCTATCGTTGCCCCCCATCACACTAGCCTTTAGGCTACACTCGAATATCTTTGCCTTGCGCTGAACCAGAAGGTTAAGCGCCGAGTGCACTTTCCTATTTAGGAGTAGAACACCAGCTACTCGTCATACAGCAAGGCCGGGTCACAGTTGGGTTTCCAACACATATATTATTATACACAACTACATAGTATATCTAACTTGTGGGAGGACCACAAACCATATAAACCAACACTTTGGCGCCCAGGATGGATTCCCGGTACGGTGCCTAAGCGGAGAGTAAACCCGGGACTCAGCTCCAGTAGAATTGCTATAGAGCAATAATTCCTCTAGTGATAAATACAGAATAAATCACAGTAAATTACTAGGAATATTCCCCCATTTGTCCCACTGACTCTCCGATATAAAAGCGCAGGAAAACCCCAGGAAACCTTATCTGCCAGACCCATCTACAGTAAGGCCCTCAGGTGATAGGATATATCCGAGGTATTCAATGGACGTTTGGTGGAAGGAACATTTGTCTTCTCGAGCATACAAGTTGTGTTTGCGTAATCATTGTAGAACTTCGCGAATATGTTCAATATGCGAGGATTTGTCGTTGGAATAGATGAAGATGTCATCCAAATAGACTATGGTGCAGTTGCGAAAGGCATGACAAGCCACTCAAAGGATCCATAACGTGTCCTAAAGGCTGTCTTCCATTTGTCCCCTTCTGCAATTTGAACGAGGTGATAGGCATGTCTGAGGTCGATTTTAGTGTATATACGAGCTTTCTTTGGGGCATTTAAGAGGTCGGAAATAAGGGGAAGTGGATAACGGTCCTTCTTCGTGATTCTGTTTAGACCGCAAAAGTCTATGCAGAGCCGCAGGGAGCCATCCTTCTTGCGTACAAATAGTACTGGTACGCTGTGTAACGAACATGAGGGTTGAATGAAGCCCATGTTGAGGTGCTCGTCGATGAAGTCTCGTAGTGATTGGAGTTCGGATACTGAGAGGGAATAAATGGGACCAAGAGGGGGAGAGGTGCCATCCTCAAGGTTGATTTTGAGATCGTAGGGTCTATGAGGTGCTAGTGTATTACTGCACTGTTTACTACAGACATCAGCAAAGTCATGATAGAATTCTGGAACATGCTGTTTAATGCTATCCAGGTTGTCGGAGGAATCGACCATAGTGGAGCCTCAAGTGTATTTGTCGAGATCCACAAGGTCGAGTTGAAAGGCTTGTGAACCTTCTAGTTTGCAGGTGCAAACAAACACTTCTGCATTAACTAGGGCTATCCGCGGTGCCTCCAACTTTGGAGATGGCGACGGATTGCTAGGAAGTGGGGTGCTGGACTGTGAAGCAGTGGTTGAGGCCTGAGGTGTTGGAACGGTGGTCAGTTTCATAGACTTGAAGGTTATACTGCCCAATACCCAGTCAATCGATGGATTGTAGCAGGTGAGCCAGTTGAAGCCAAGTACTGCAGAGCAACTGCCGTCCAATGTTGTCATGTAGAAAGTGACATTCTGAAGTTTGCTGGTCGGAAATCGGATCGGAATTGTTGTAGTCTGAGTAATGACAGAATTAGTAGAACCATCAAATAGTTTCAACGGAATAGCAGGAACTGAATTAGTAGGCAAAGAATATTTTTGCACAACTTGTGATTCAATAAAGCAGTCTGAAGAACCACAATCTAAGAGCGTAACAAGAGGAAGTTTGGAAATAAGAGAACAAGACAGATTAAGTATAAGCGAAGATTTCAAAGTTTCAGAAGTAGAAGATACGCGAGAAATAGGAGAATTAGAAGAAAGGACGTTCAAGAACAGCATGTGAGAGAGGCTAATGCAATCCTCAGCTTGTGCATTTCCAAGGTTGTAGCTTATTTTTTTGACTCCATTGCCATGTTGTCTTCGGCATTGGTGTCAGACGTGCTTGCCTCGGTCGCGTGTGCTTTCGTCATTTTCTTGTTGTTGGAGTTGTTGGATTTGTTGTTAGAAGAAGAGGTTGATGAGGATTGGGAATTGGATTTGGGGCAGTCCTTGACCATGTGACCTTTTGAAGCACACAAGAGACAAAGTCCCATGTCGATTCGCCTTTGACATTCTTCAGGCAACAGCTTCCCATCTTTTCTGAGCTTGGACGAAATGTCGTTAGCGTTGTTGTTATTGTTGGAAGACTTATCATTGCCGTTCTTCTTCCCCCCCTTCTTACTCTTCTTGTTGTTTGAGTTGTTGGAGTTGGAAGAAGACTGATGGTTGTTGTTGTTGGAGTTGGATTTGGACGAGGACCTGTTTCGCTTTGAAGGCATTCCAAAGTTGTTGAACTCCTTGCGTTCCCAATATCTGCTGTCGATCTCGAGTGAATATTGTCTGAGTTCAGCGAGAGTTTTGAAACAAGGGAAGTTAAGGAGGCTGTCCTTGATGCGTCTGGCCAACTCCTTGTACGCCGCATGTGTGAGGGCAGCATCGTTCTACTGAGTGCGAGTAGAGGCTCTGGCAAAGTCGATGAAGTATCATGCCACACGATGGTTGTCCTTCATAACTATCTTGCCGAGCTCAATTTCTGCTTGTGCAGCGCTGTTGAATGGACCGAAGTTGGTCTCCAACTCTTGACGAAAGTCCCTCCAGACCTTAAGCCAACTAGGCTCAGGCTGGATTTTGCCTAGAATTGCGGGTTCAAAGTACTGGAGTGTGGGGCCTGTGAGGTACAAGATGGCATATTGGACCTTTGACACATCCATCAAGAATGCAGATGGATGGTCTCGAAAGTTCAGCATGCATTGTAAGAAGAATGTGTGAAGCTTAGCTTGGTCGGTACTGTCGTAAACCTTGGGCTCACAAACCTTGGCATGATGACCAGGGTTGGAATTAGATCTAGGGGGCTGTTGGGCTAATTGATCAACGAGTGCCTTGACAATTTTGTCTGAACTAGAAGAGGAATTAAGAGTTGGATTGGAATTAAGAGTTGGATTGGAATTAAGAGTCGGATTAGGATTAGAAACATGAGTGGGGTTTGGATTTGCAACTTGGACAGGGTTCAGATTTGGCTCGTCATTGTCGTTGTTGTTGATTGGGTTTTCTTCATCATTGTCCTCGAGTTCAGGAGGAGTGTTCTCTCCTGACGGGCCAGCTTCACAAATTGAAGGTTGTTCTAACAGCCATCGAAGTGAGGAAATCTCCTGTAACTGACTTGGGACTGCTACGATGAAAGGTAAATTGCGAGTAGTGGATCGGGTGTTCATGATGGTCGTGATATGTGAAGATGAAGTGCGATCAAGTGTGGAAGTCAGATAATACTGTTACGATGTAGAAAAAGGATGTAATTGTAATATTAATAATCTCCCAAAGGCGAGGCAATGGCGAGGTTCTGGATGGGGCTTGGCTTCAACATTATGTGTTGCGCCCACTAGACCACACGGTCCCCAATTTCATAAAGGTGAGACAGATAGAAATGAACAAAAGAACCTTAGTCAAAATCAAGGTTGATTATCTGACTGAAGACTGAACTACTGAGTACAAGATCTTTATATTACTTTCTAATCTACTAGGAGTCGAATAGATTCCTATAATAGAATGAGAAAGCCGAGGATCGTGAAAAGCAAGAACGGAAATACTATGCCCCAAATAATGATCTCCTCCATGACATTGGGGAGTGATGTGTCACTCTGATTCCCAATGGAGTTACCCTAAGGAACATAATAGCAGATCAGATATAAGAGACTGAGTGGAATTGTGAATAAATGAAAATGGAATGGAACGTAAATAAAAGGATATTAAACATAAATGAAGACGGAATGGAATAGCGAGCATATGGAGTGTGATGTAAATGAGTGGAGTGATTGACAGGAGCATGTGACACCAAGATGGATACACGAGGTGCATATAGTCCGTGGGCTGAGGGAATATGGTTGGATAAGCGAGCGAGGGCTGAGTTGGGCTGAGTGGGCTGAAATGAATAGTTGGGCATGCTGGCGTATGGTTCCTGACATGGTCCCTCTACCTCTCATGTTTCAACTTCGATCTGCAGCACTGACTGGGAGTAACAATGGGGAAGTCCGATACACTCTCACGTCAGTTGGACTATGGATCAGGAACAGGTGACAATAGCAACCTGGTCTTGCTTCAGCCTGAGCTGTTTGTGATATAGGCACTCGAAGGAGTGGCACTGGAGGGAGAAGAGCGGGGAATCACCCAAGAACTGAAGAGGGCATTAAGGGAAGGGGTTCCAGAGGATGAGGTGACGGACACGGTGAGGAAGTTGCGAGAAGCAGGAGGGAGATCATTGGTTTTGGCTGAATGGGCAGAGGCCGATGGACTATTGACCTTCCAAGGCAAGGTGTATGTCCTGGATATGGGAGGCCTCCAGCAATGGATCGTAGCCCACCACCATGACTCTAAGATAGCCGGGCACCCGGGCCGCTAGAAGACCCTTGAACTCATCTCCTGGAACTATTGGTGGCCTCACATGTCTCGGTACATCAGCAAGTATACCAAGACGTGCAACCTGTTGTAGGGTGCATTGATGCATCTCACCCCTGAGAAGACAAACTCAATATATTCTATTTTCGTATCGATTTTGGTATCATATTGTGTGCAATTTAATTCAAAATTTTTTGATATATTTCTTGTATTTTTATGCTCAAAATTGAGGAAGCTATTGTGTATTTACTTGTACGCTACTTACGGGCACTTACGCACGCACAATGCGACGCACGTGGCCAGCTCCCTGGATTAGGACCGGCAGCCTGGCTCAAACCTTCGATAGGGTCAAAGGCCGGTTGCAGGGTATATGCGGGTGAAACACAACCCGTGCATGCCTCCCTCCTCAGTTGTTGACTACACTGAGGAGGTGAGTTGTATAATATAATATACAAGCCTTTAAGACTGATTTTCTTTCTTTTCTTTTGTAAGATAAATTAAATAGGTATATTTTCCGAATATACACTTAGTTGTTGACTACACTGAGGAGATAAATTAAATAGACTGCCTAGAAAATTCTCAATCCTACTGTATATTTGCTCATAATCTCATCACCTGTGCCTACAAATGAAGGCCCAAAGACAACGGCCCACTGGGGAACTCCACCCGCTCCTGATCCCCAAGGCATGGTGGGATGTCATAAGTGTAGACTTTGTAGTAGAACTCCCCAATGTGCATGGGTATGATGCGGTGATGAACGTGGTAGACTCGGTGTCCAAACGGGCACACTTCATACTGACCCACACGACAGTAACTAATTCAGGCTCTATCTATAGCTTCATCAGATCCTCTCATACTTGGGAATATAAAATCCCTACTACCTTCATGAATGTAATTCCCCTTAAAACCTTTAATGATACTACTAATTTGGTCATTACTGAATCTGTAGAGCTGCCTACTAGATTTCTGTCAAGACAACTCTGCATTCCATCCTTACAATCAAGTACCAGCATGGATTCAGAAACCATCCATTTCGATATATTTTCAGTTCTTTCTACCAACCCTAAAGCAATGCCCCATCTTGGCACTTCCGAACTGCCAAACTTAAGATGGACACAGACCCTAGATGGTTTCCTTTGACTAGATGATCAAATCTATGTCCCCAACTGCACCTCCAAGGCAACTGATGCCTCAGACATCACGGCTGAGGAATCAGCCCAGGTGTCCAGGAACTAGCCGGCCATCCATTGGCCTCTAAGCACACTGAGAGTTGCATTGATTCAGCAAGTGCCAGTAGTAAGGTCCCCATCAATGCTTCTATTTCCTTCTCTTTTCATTTAATAATTCTTCCATTGTCTGGTGGGGTACTGAAATCCTTGGTAACCCACCTTGAATGCTAGATTAAATCAGTATCTGCTCAAAGTTTATTTGCCTCTGGAAAAAAACCATTATTGTATTCCCCTTAGAATTCTTTTAATCTAGTCCTACTAGTTTGGTAATTACTGAATATGTAGATATATCTGCTAGATTTTCCATCAGAACAATTTCAGTCTGCCCTATCTGTCTGTCACATCACTAGATTTGTCAGTCAGCAATATTTGGTCACAACTCGCTCATCTACTATAATCCGTTGATTAACAGGGTATTGGGCAGTATTATGTTCTGTAACACCACTAATGTTTTTAGGTGCATCCTGATAGCCTCGGTCCAGTTAGCACTTGCCACTGCTCCAACAGCCTCGCCAGGTCAGGGGAACCCCTGATATTAATTCCCGACTGACACTGCATTCCTGGCTGACACCACCCCACCCGTACTTCATGCCCGCCAACCGAGACTGAGCCCCATTCGGTCCACCCATGGCAGTGCCAAACAGATTACACACCAAACAATTGTCACCATTGGCGGTCACCCTTCAGAAGTGTCAACTGTAGCTGTCGACCTTCCTCTTATTGCTCGCTCCCAGTGTCAAGACCCTGGTGGAACTTTCTGGTCAGTACAGAGAATGATTCCCGGTATGGGGCGAAGCACCATGGTAATGGTGCTTATATATAGTAGCTAGTGGGCAAAGGGTTCCCTAGAGTTTTCTCTTTGAATCCCCCTTCGCCAGGTAGGCTAGTCACTATGTATTAGGTACCATACTAAACCTTTGGATCCCCCTTAGCCAGTGCGCCGCCTGAGGGTAGAACGCCTGCTTAGGTTGCCCTTACAAGAACAATGAAAATAAGATCATAGAAATGTGGCCAAGAATAAGAAAATAGAAAGTGACCGAATATAAAACAATAGGGTCATGGCCAAGGATAAAACAATGAAAAATTGTCTCAAGGTGAAATGGGTGTAGAACTATAAGCAGCTTGAGCAGTAGGTTAGAGAGTTTATTTGGCAATATAAAGGAATTTACTCCTCAGTGTTGTCAACCACTAAGTATTTATTTAGAAATATACCTAAAGGAATTTACTACAGTGTAAATAATAAGGAAATTAGTCATAATTCTGCATATATTTGTACAGTTAGCTCACCTCCTCAGTATTGTCAACCACTGAGGAGGAAGGCGTATCATGGGTGTTGTTTCACCCACATATATGCCTGAGCCAGCCCCTATACCACCTCTTTGGTATGGAGCCAAACTACTGGTCCCTTCCCAGGGAGCTGGCCACGCATGTCATGTGGTACATGTGTAACCATGCATAAGTAGTATACAAAAACATGAAATAACTCCCTCAGTTTTGAGGGTAAAAATACAAAATAAATTTCGGAAATTTTAGAATTTAATTGCGCACAAGATGCAACCAAAATTGATAGAAAAAGAAAATATTGAGATTGGTCTCTCAAGGGTGAGGTGCATATTTACACCCTACAATGGGCTGAGAAATAAAGAATAAACGGGGTGGGATTAATGGAAAGTGAATGAAGGAAGAGTGGATGAGGGATAGGAATGGGGAGTATGAATGATGAATGTGCTGAGCTGAGACTGAAATACCAAGTGACTTGTACAGTGACTCACAAAACTGAGTCAATATTTGGTGCATTTGGACTATTCATTGAATAGCTTTGAATGTAAAACATATATAAAAAATGTGTTGGTGCATCAAAGAAAGAATCTGATCAGGGCTATGCAACCATTGAAAAATTATGTAATTCTGGTCAGGGGTGATGAAGATATGGGCAATTCAAATCAAGGGCTCATTGACTCAGTTTTGTGAGAGGGTATCAGAGAAATAGTAAGTTGCAATTCTAGTACTTGGTATTGCCCCCCTTGGCCTTAATTACTGCCTCAAGTCTTCTAGGCATACTCTCTATCAAATTCTGACACACCTCTGGTGGTATGTTATTCCATACCTCCTCTACTCTCTCTCAAATTTGCCAAACTCCCTTGGGTGGTGTTGGATACTCCTTAAGCCTGTTTTTTGCATGATCCCAGAGGTACTCAATAGGATTCAGGTCTGGAGACTGTGCAGGCCAGTCAAGGAGAGTGACATTGTTGTTTTCCATCCAGTTCTTGGCCTTCTTTGACTTGTGCTTTGGGTCATTGTCCTGTTGAAAAATTACCTGTTCCTCAGGAATTTTACTTTCCTCCAGGCTGGGCAGCAGGTGGTCCTCCAAAATGGACACAAACTGATCAGCATCCA